>JAOBAT010129898.1:0-12502 GCA_026413305.1 Hydrozoanthus tunicans
AATTTTATCCCCTAAAAATTACGACGGTCATACCTACTACCCAAATATCGGTTTTACACCCCCCCCCCCCCCCCTAGGCTATTTGGTTGTCATACTGACAACCTATCATATCTGTTTTCTTGGGGCCTGTTTATGGCTGAACTGCCCGTATCAAAACTTAAGAACATCGATAGTACATGCAAAATTTCTATTTTAATGGCGTGGCTATCATTTGCGCTACTTTTAGTATCTTGTGTTTTCGTGTGGTAAGCTTCATGAGGGCGTTCACGACGTCACTACGAATCTAACAATGGAAGCATTGGAGCAAATCTGAATGCAGAGCTATTTGTTACAACAACGTCATTTTGGGTTGCATGTTTAATTGCAATGTTTCGAGTAGCCGTGCTAACCTTTCATGGCTACTCGAAATACACCCAAAAAACCTGCCCCGAAATGACGTTGTTGTAATAAACCTGCATTCAGACTTTCTTCATACACACCGAGAGAGACGTTTGTTACCTGCATCTTTAAACAAAAGATCCAACATCCAGTTTATAATCTTCCGTCGTGTAGTCCTTTTCATTTGAAAGTACTTTAATAGAAGCATTGTAATATATCTTATAGGTGATTTTCAACGGAAATAATGCGGTCAAAACTCGGGAAATCGTCAAAAGAAGTAGTTGTCTAAGTCGATCTTTTATCAGTGCAGCCATACGAATGTTATATTTATGTAACTAAGAACAATAATTCAGAACACAATTTATGCGAGCATTTTCTGTTTTTAATAACCAAAAAATAAAAGGTATAGAAAAATCACAACATGCATTGAATTGATGGTTTGCTGCACGTTAAAAGGCCTGGTTGCATTTTCCAGTTAGGTAAGTAGCCTCGGCGAGTATTTTTGGCACTCTATTCCGGTCTTCATTCAAAATCCAGTCAAAGTTGCAGTTTTAGTCGCAAACTAAGTTTGCCGACAATTCTGAAAAAGCTCTTTTTCGAGTAGGCGCACATATGCATCTTTGAATACTGCTGACATATGTATACATCATCTGCATAAACGAAGGACTCAAAACAAGTTACACCAAGCACAACCATCAGACATTAGTATTAAGAACAGTCAGCCTCTGTAAAACTAGTTATCTTTCTATTTAATGTACGCAGAATCTGCAAATTTTTTAAAAACCCATTTTCAAACAACAAATTTAGCTCCAAGCAAAATAAACACTAACCCTATACTATTAAATATTTCGTTTTCATTCAGATTGAGCTATTACGATACATAAAAATCCATCATACTACATCATAAACTTCGTTGATGAGCCATAAAAATGTTGGTGAGACAAACATGTGACTCATAAAATAAGACAATTTTGGTTTTTCTCGACATTTGCACTTGAAATTTTCGCCTTGTTCCCTCTCTCAAACTGGTTATGACTTGTATATACAGTCGATATAACTTTCTAGAACTGATTTAAAACCGGACCTTTCATCAGTTTTTGTTTGTGTCTTGATTTTGCCTTTGATGACTTGTGCCTCTGCTTTTTTCCCTTTTCTTTTCTATTGTGTCTTCTTCCCGTTGACCAACCAAAACCTTGATCTGTCTCTGGCTGGATCAGACAGCATGCGTGCATTACTTGGAGCCACTAAGGAAGCAGGCATTGTCCTTCAAATCGATACCTTAGATGAACCATCTCCTGATTGTTAGCAGCTGTAGAGAACTGGTTCTGTCTCATTGAGCCAGTAATGTCGTTCCTTGCAAGATTCTCTCAAGGGACTTTCAAGTATTTTGACAGTTGATATTAGTACCGTCAAATATTCTCTCCCACAAATGTTCCTTTTTGTCCGTTCCTTTAATTTTTGGATTCTAACGGTCTTTACAAAGATGTGAGATGTTAGATGTTCCCCCAAAAAGGAACGCCGTTATCAATATCCTCAAGTATCATAATATGACGGTAAATAACGGTAGCTTTCTCGAATCTTGCTTTGTCAGTGCTTAAGACCTTTACCGAAACTATCCGTTATTTCTCCTTCATTAATTCCGCAACATAACTCAGGATTTTCTCAAGGCCTGATCGGTCTGAAGGCGTGATCTTGATTAACTGAGTTAACTCGTTTAGATAGACGTTTTATTGGTACCTCGTTAGCAAAATTCTAATCGTTGTATTCATTTGGAAATGCCGGTACAGCAAGCATTTTACAAATCAAATGGACGATAAATATACTTCAGTTTTAGGAGTTAACGTTCGGTTCTTGGTTTTGTACGTGCCAGCGACTGACTTACTTATCTATATTGCTAGTTGTTTGTGTTGTCAATCTAATTAGAAATACAAAATTCGATTTCCTTGACAAATACGCGTAACCCATAATCTTCAAAACAGTTTTATAAGTTTTGCTTATAACAAATCAAATCAGATTGTACGTAGAATATAACAACAATTCCGAGAAATTGTATTATCTTCTGCAATTGAAAATTTTGAAGCATCATCCTAGTAACTTCTTTGCCTTCCTGTTTCATTTTATCCTGTCCCTCTTTAAGCTTTATTGCTTCCTACTCAATAATCACATCAATTGAATTTTTATTGAGTTTTAATATATGAGATTTTTTTGTTTAAACAAACAGTTGCGAATTAAGGCCAAGGACAATTCTGAGAGATTTCGTCCGACACTTAACTTACCTTTCGGAAATCATAAGTGAAAAACAGCTGAAAATATTCTGTTAGTGTAATTTTTAAGGACGATTTGGAAATTTACCTATAGCATTCGGATTCATTTCTGTGAGATTCAGCACCCCAAGCTTAAAAAAGGACAAAATCATTAGAAACAACAAAACTCGGGGGTGGAAATTTTATCGCAATTTTCAAGATCTGCTTCTGTTAAAAATAAAATCGAAACGAAGTTAAAATTGCGTCAAATCCGGCAATCATTTTACCATCTCTTACTCAGGTATTGGTTGAACATGTTTTAGGGAGAACGAAAGGTTTGAAGGCTTGGGTTCTCAGTTACGCTTTCATTAATTCTCTAACTATTAAAAACAGCTCAACACTCGCAGTTTTTAGCAAAGCGAATGAAACTTTGCAGCGAGGGTAACTGATAACATGTTTTTGTGAATTCCTGTCAAACGCGGAAAAAAGCTAAAAAACCCGGTGACTTGTACTTTAAGGAGAAAAAACAAAAGAATAACCGGCTTTCAATAAACAGTTTTACTTTCTACATCACTTACTAGAATGGCCGGATAGAAAATCCACCATAGAAATAATATTTTTTCAAAAATGGTCAGAATAAAAATAGAACCAGTGCTTGATCTTTATAAATATGAAAAAAAAAAAGCTTTATTAGAAGAGAGCTAAAGTGGACAACGATCAGAGACTTCCAACAAGTCAGAAAATGGATACTCAGTCGTGTTTAAAGGTAAGTCTGATTTCTTGTCCTGGCAAGTGTAGTAAGCTTTGTATACATAATGAAACTAGTCTTTTTCAACTAATTCTAATGGCTTCTATTTGAGTGTACGAACGATGTAGCAGCTTTTGGAATTCTGTTTTGTTGGTTCTACTGGCCTCAACAAACTTGTTTCATATAAAGTTTCCTTATTCTCTTTCCTTGTGTTACTCAAAAGGATAAACATTTTGTTTAGAATTTGATAGTATAGTATATTAACGGTATATAAGCGTGCTTTAACAGTTGATATAAATAAGGAAGTGCACAAGTTAATTTTTTCGTTTAGAAATAAACCTTACATTTTCCTTAAGAGCCATTTTTAAGTCAACTTATTTTAGAGTTCGAAGTTATTTTTTCTTAATGTCAACATTATGGTTGCGATGTCAAAGCTTGAAGAGTAAAATTATTAGTATGGTAACACTTTTCGGATTAGATGGTTCAGTTCGTTATTAAACAGTTTGACCATAAAAATAAGCGATTTTATATTTTGCGGTCTGGCGGCGTTTTTGGTGTCTCCTAACGTCGACCAACGTGATTTTCACTGAAGTCGCTGTTGTAGAAGGATTTTATTCACTGTTATTAGTGAGTTAAATGTTATTTGATTGGCCAATTGGGGCAAAGGTTTTTTTGTTTCATATCTCGAGGTAGTTAGGGTTTAAAAAGGTTTGCTTGTAAACACTACGTGAGATGAAACCTGCCTATTGGAAGCTATTGATGCTGAACTCTCAAGTTTATCCAGCACACAAGTTTGCTACCAATAACAGTGATTAAAATACGTAAGGAGACGTGGAAGAGTCGCTAGACCGTTAAAACATATTTCTACCCAATTTTTATATTTAAACAAACTTAGTAGTTCTAAGCAGTAACAACATTAACAACAATGATAATAACTATAATAATAATGATAATAATACTGATAATACTAACATGAATAAAAACAACAATAGTATAGAAAAGATAACATTAACAACCTGAACAAGAAAAACTTCTGTTGGCTTTCAGTAATGTTTCTCATAAACAACATATTAACCGTTCTTGGTACTAGCAGCACCAATAGTACCCAACTTAGAGCTCAATAAGGCTTTTTATCTCCAAACTAAAGTCCTTCGTTGCAAGTTTTCCGCTTCCTCTCGGCTCCCCCACTGATTCACATCCCGTGTAATTTGAGCTAAAATTACTTTGATTGCAACAAAATTCACTTTAGTTGATATTTACTAATACCACTGAGTTGGTTGAGCAAAATAACTTTTTTGCCACTTTTTAAAATGCACAATATACAGAACCATTTCCGTTATCAATTAAATATTTCAAAAGCTTTTAACCATGCTTCGAATTCCTTCTTCTAATTTAAACCTCTTCATATTAACAGAGGATATCACATGTTTGAGCGAACACATTAGGTTTATCCTTCGAGTGGAAAAAAAAAGAGATTTCCCGAGTGACCGTAGGGAAAGAGTAAACTCTGTTTTCCATAAGGAGATAAACTTGTAATGCTCAACGTGTAATTTTCTTTTTATTGTATTTATACGAATGTTTGTTTGCCCCGAAAAGAAATGAGGTCAGCGTGAGCGATATTTCACTAGTGAACCGATATGAAAAATGTTCACTCGTACCCCGGATGTAGTTTCCCATGAAATGTACGAGACATGTGTTTTACAGTATAATTTAGATAATAATACATGTTGTGTTTCTTTACATTAACAGATATCGATTGCCGTGGGAGTATTGATAACTTTCCAAAGTGCCGTCTCTTTACCTACGGCTACAGTTACCTCCGTTGAAACCTTTAGCCGATGGAAATCTAAGATAGCTACCTGCCTTGCCATAAGCAGACACAGCTCCTCCAGAAAAATTGTGAAGACTCTTCATTCTCAAGGGTATATGTTCGTAGTTGGGGACCCCCCGAATCAAGCTCTACGTTCCCTAGTTGAGGTAAAAGCATCTATTAATAAAATCTTTAGTTATGGTTTAGTTAAATTTGGTGAAAATGGGGTAAACACCTGATTATTTTTTTACCATTCTAACGCAGACACAGCAAAAGCAAACAAATGGAACCAGTGTTAATACAAATCCGTGCAGTTTTACGTTAAGGCTGAACGAGGACAAGACCATTGAGCGATCCCCGCAGTACTTGGTGACAGCGGTGTGCCAAGAGCCATGGTGCAGTACTTCGCTATGCCAGCCAGTCATGTACCGACATCTGGTACTTGTCAGAAATTGTGACAGCGTGTGGACGTGGAAAGAAGTCAAACTTGCCGTGGCCTACGTACGCAGCTGATAAAACGACTTTAATTTCTTTCAACGGATATGCCAGGAGTAAAGAGACAGAAAGAGAATGAATCTAAATCGATATAAACGAGTGTCTAAAGAATCCGCCATTGTTTTTTGTTTGTTAACACTGATAGTTTCGCTCAACAAACAGTGAGTAGGTTAGCCAATCAGGTTGCAGTGATTGTATGTTAGTTGGTTTCAATTGAACTATGGGTTATTTCTTGCTCTACGAGGGGAGTAGTTACAGTTTTTAAAGATCTTTAGGATACAAGGACTTTTGTTAAGGAAGCCGACAGTTCTGCATGTTTAGAAGTTTTAGATATTGATTTGAGCAAGACAGGTTTTCTTAACGAATTTGCAATTAAAAATTGATTAATTAAGCCTTTTTGTAAAACACTCCTGTAAATCCTAACGGCAGACGATAGGCCGAATAAAAAACTGAAAAACAACAACAAAAGAAAATATAGAGCTGATAGATAATATACCTAAATGACTCTTTTTTTACAATTAAAAACCTTTTGTTAAGAACGGGACAGGCTTAAAATCGGCTAAATTTTTAAGAATATACTTAGAACCTAAAGAACAAGACTGAAGTCCTTTACTTTGCTACATTACGGGAAACTGAAAAGTGTGCACTCAAAGCTTCTGGCAAAAGTAAAACACACAGCATGGGCGGCGGAACAGGGGGTTCCCCCAGTAATTTTTGTTAACTACAATAACTTTTAATAACAGTTTGAGATCTTAAAAACTACTAAAGTTTCAACTGAGCCCCCAATAATATTTTGCTTCCGCCGCAGATGCATAGAGTAAAAGTCACTCGTTGTTTTCTTACTCGATCTTTTTTTTTTACTCTGTCTACCTACTCTATCTATTTATGATTATATTTAAAAAATTGATATTAAGAACGTTCGAGTCTATAGAATTTCCAAAATGTTTAAGAACACTGAACCTCTGCTACAAAACAAGACGCACTTCTTTTATAAAAAAGAGTGTATAGCTGAAACCATATGAAAATGCGAGCTATAATTGTTTTTATTATTTCGGCGTATCAAATCTCAATTGCAAGGTATAAAATAATAAAGGAATCTTATTTTTGTTGTTTAGTATACAACTTGTTTTTGAACAACAGACAGTCTTAGGCTACGCATAGCCGCTCAAATTTACAAAAGTAACAGTCGTTATATTAAATTGACCGAGTGGAGATTGGCGT
Organism: Hydrozoanthus tunicans; assembly: GCA_026413305.1. Taxonomy (NCBI): domain Eukaryota; kingdom Metazoa; phylum Cnidaria; class Anthozoa; order Zoantharia; family Hydrozoanthidae; genus Hydrozoanthus; species Hydrozoanthus tunicans. Next base: position 6,896 of record JAOBAT010129898.1, read on the forward strand.
CTTCACGCAGGCTACTAGTCGTGTTAAAAGCTAGAGCTTTGCCGAAAATGACCGTGTATTTGCGAAAATAAGATCCTTTAGTGCCACACATACACTAGATCACCATGTTGGTTCGAATGGTTTCTACTCATAATTACCTACAGTCTTTGTTATTTCATTCTGACGCAAGTAATTTGTGTTAGAGACCGTGGAGTAATCTGTGTTAGAGGCCGCCCGTTTGTCTCACTTTCTCGTGTCTTCTAGCCGGGGCTTTTAAATGTTCTGTCTAATATCGCTCTATCCGGTACAGGAACACAATCAAAGAACACATAGATTGAAATAAACAGATTTAGAAACCACTAACTTAACAGGAAGTTCTCAGTTAGAAAATATCTTCTCGTAGAGAATTCATGTAACCTTGGATATCAATAATCACATTTTTTGATCAAGAATGGAAAGTATATCGCTACAAAGTAAGATTCCCAGAACACGAATGATTGAAAGATCTACAAAGATATAAGCTTCTTTGAAATCGTGACACTGATGATTTTGTGTGTGATTATCTGAGGTAGTATATTGGCCAAGTCGACTAGCTAGAACTTTCTTTGCTATATATAAACTCCGTCACGGTTACTGCCAGGTCACAGTAACTGTAAACTGAATTTCTTTAAAGGTTTTCTAGCTAAAAGTTCAGTTGACTACACGATCTGTTTGGAATTAAGGATGAGAACTGACACCGCGTGGAAGCAAATCAATTGTATTGACTCTAAAATCCGTCTAGACAAACCTGACTGTCTGTTAAACATTAAATTTTCGAATGAGATACGGAACTAACTCAGTAACTGTTGTTTCTCCACAAACCGAGGGGAAAATTGTCTTTGATAACGGGAAAATGATTTTTATTGTCGTGTATAGAAACCACTGAATTTTATGACGTTGCTTTTTTCCTAAATTGATCTTCCCGGAAACTTCGTCTGTTGCTATATTACAGGATTTGCTTGGGTACCCATGCAGATCTGAGAAAACACAACTGATCAATTTGGAAAAAAATTTTCCGTAAATACGAATTTGACGTAGTATTTGTAGCCGTCGCCTGTTTGTCCGTGTTAAGGTACAGGTAAGTTTTCGGACGAACAGGAGTACTATCTCGGCCAGTTCGTTCGATATAGATGTGGTTTTAGATTAGAAGCAGAGCGTTAAGATGGGAAAAGTTTGCGTGTGTCGGTTTAAGCTATTCTGTGTTCTTGAAGTTGTTGAACTGCTAATGGATAGTAAGAGAATCAATCGCTCACGCTCTAATTGTTCCCCTTCATCGGATATGCACGATTTAGCGCTAATGATGTAAAAAAGGCAATCAATAAACCAAGTCAGAACTTGGCCCATATGATTGATCTGATATCTGCTGCGGTTTCGTTACGTTCAACTACGCCGTGGTTAAATGTTGGGAAACCGTTGATAATTACAAAAGTCATCACCAAGTTAAGGTTTTTAGAAAACCAAAAGCGACATTCTTCAAAGCAAGAGAGCTTTAACAATTATCCCCCTCACTACAACATTGGTTCCCAAAAGATATTTCCTATTCACGTCGCCTTTAAAAATAAAAACGAATAGCTTCGTTTGAGTGTGGATGTTTTAGTTGTGAAGTGGCCGTGCCTGGAAAGACAAGAATAACATCACAGAAGTTGTGCGTAGAGGTTTTGCGAAGTGTAGTTGATGTGCATTGGAGGCAAGGCTACGGACTATTGACTATCAGAAGTGCTGCAAAGAACACGTTATACAAAGCAGTTTCCTGTGTAATTTCATCCTGAAAGCCTGGTTAACGTAAATGGATATAGAGACAACTGAAGCTAATATACAAATGATACCCTAACTGAAATATCAATAATTTATAAGCGGAACTATATCGGATATGCAGAGATTATAGCAGCTGGCCGTCTGCTCAGACCCTTAGATCATTGCAGTCAGCAAAGAAATCTAAAAGTTGTCAATTTGTAAAGAAGCTATTATGATTTCCAGTACATGCGCCATTATATTTTGTCAATACTGCTGGTTGCATGTCAAATATGGGCATTACCCTTTCCTGGCGTTGCATCGTCATCACGACAGTGACGGAGCTTTCGTCATAAATTTCGATTACTAAAATGTGCAGTAAGTAAAAGATTACCAATAAATTCAAACAGCAAAACTACTTTAAAAACATGGAGTAGTTATATAAGGAAGGGCTGAGATCTTTGGGTGATATAAAAATAACTGGTTTTCAAATACCATTTGAAATTTGTATGGCAAACCAGTTGATTTAAAGTAGGATTATTGCAGGGAACATACAGAGTTTTTGAATTTTTTTTTCTAAGAGGAGCTCCGGCTTAAAAATCATACGAAACCTTATAAGCAATATCTAGGTATAGCTTTTAAGTTTGAATAATACCTGTGCGTTTAACCCTATTTTTCTATTGATGTTCTATGGTAATCCTTTCGGAAACGGCTTACCACTTTAAATTTGGTTCCTGTCATTTTAAGAGAGGTATTATTTTTGAGGGGAAATCGGGGAGAGGGATGTCGGAAGTTAAAACGAAAACAACAACAACAACTGTTTTCTATTGTCTGAAAACATACGTTTACATCAGTAAAAATCCTGTTTGAGATAAAGCAAGACATATATGAATATAAATAAGACAACAACAACTTCTATAAGTATATGTAAATAAGTGTTTGCTATACCGCAATGTTGATTAATCTCTCATTATAAATGGATTTGAAGGCCATAAGATCAAGCACAAAACAGCATTTTAAAGAGATAACATAACCGAAAATACTCTTATAGTCTAAAACATCTGAAGTGTATTTATCTTCTGTACATTTTTTATAAAGGAAGGACTACTGTCTTGGTATTAAAGGTGCTATATTATGACAATCAAGAGCTACTAATGGCGTTCGTTCCGGTGGAACTGCTATGAAGCGTAAGAATTGCTATATATTGGTCTGAATACTTTAACAAGCATGTGGTTTTGAAGCAATGAATATAAATAACCTAAATCACTATGCTGAAATGATTCAAGTAGTTTGGCAACTCTTTCAGTATAAAAGATATAGTTGTAAAAGGAGCAGAATCTCAACATAAGTTAATTTCACCCAAGCATGAACTTTATAGTGACAGTAAAATACAAAACACAACTGTGTTGCTGATGTTCCTAATAATACTAATTGAGGTTCGTTCTCGATCAAGGGGGACTCACCAAGGCAAAAGGAAGTGTCAGTGCAAAAACAATTTCACACCCACGGGGATTGCAGAAAGGTTGACGTTAAACCTTTTGCAATTGGCAATTTTAAATCATACTGACCTCTCTTAAACGGTAAGTGGGAAAGCACAAAAAAAAACAAAAATAGAATATCCATCAGGTTGGCCCTATATAAGTTCCCGGGAATCAATTCTTTCCAGAACTGTTTGTCCTACAAAGTAGCCAGCATCAGTCTTACATAGTCTGTTCACATCCATAAGATCAAGCGGTTGTACAATGGATACTCACGTGTACTTTATAGTAAGTTTGGTTTGATTTTACCTGGTTCTTGTAGGTCCTTTCTTAACAGTATAAAAATTTAATTGCTGTTATTCAGTTTCATAAAGCATATGCATAAAGCAGATCTGAGATACATGCATAAGATAAAATTGAGTTAAACACAGGACACTGTATTAATTTATCTGGATATATCTGGATTTCTATGAATTGAAATGTCCTAAAGTTTGAAGTTAATACTCTAGACTGGCTTGCTGGCTTTCTTATTGCCTCCGTTTAGTATACGAAGAAAATATGAAGAATCGTTGTACAACGGGCAGCTGTTTCCTCTCTAATTCTTCTAGAGGATTAATTATTTATGGTAGTTCAAGTTTCTAGTTTGATCAGTTTAGTTATGGTTAAGACTGTGAAAGTTTTGGCGAATGAACAATATGTTCCTCATCACTGAAGGTATCCTACAAAGACTTTTTACTGAAGAAGCCATCTACAGGTGTTTTCCAGATGAATGAGTTGTAGAAGTTTCGGATGTAATCTAAACGTAACTGACCATGTACACAGCCAATAGTTGTATCTGTATGACTTGTACTCTATATCTTTATGCATATATGCATTTATGCAATTTACGCTACCAAAGACTCTTTTATCAAAAATAGATTTTCTTTCCGACATCTTTCATTAAATTTCACAAGTTCTAAAAGTGATTTATGTAAAAAAGAACAGAAACAAAGTTGAACTATGACACATGACATTAGTTCACCACAGTTAAATTTTCAAGTCTTTATAAGCGCTTGACACGTCGAGGGTTTGTCTCATACAAATTAGCTAACATTTTCTTGTATGATGGTGTGAATAGGCAGGTTTTGCGATAACCTTCGACTTTTGTTACCTTCCATTAATTGTGGAGCAGAAGCTTCAATCGCTAGATTGCCAGCAAAGTTTCGTGGTAAGCTCGTCCGGGTCAAAGGACCGTTGGAGATTTGATTTCCCTTTTGCCGAAGCGACATGAAACTCGCTAGACTGATCTTCAACACTGATGATGCCCGCAATAAAAGTACAAAACTTTTTACATTTTCAAAACCGTCAGCTCCAATTCTCAAAAAAATTTTTTAAATGTTATTTAAAAATTTACAGTATTTTCTGCTTTCCAAAAACTAATGTCTATGTAATTCTTGTTCAATCTTGTAGATAACTATTTGTGTTATGGCAGCCTTCGAAGGTTTCGTCTCCTCGCTCCCGACCAGACAGGTCTTGAAACGTCGGAAATCAAGGTTGGCCTCTTGTCTTGGAATCCATAAACACGGCTCCTCCAAAAAGATTGTGACAACGCTCCTCTCACAGAGGTACCTGATTGCTGAGGTGCAAAACTCAGATGAAGCTCTAAACCAAAGAAATGAAGATTCAGTCCCATCAAAGGTAAATATCAGAAAGCTATGCTGCTTTCCTGTCAAACTTAAGGCCTAGAAGCTTGTTCGAGCCGAACTTAGACCAACAACCATCTGTTTTGCGTGAGTCCGGTGTTCCTGCTATGTGGCCGCTATTTACATGTGACAAATCACAGTTGGTAAAACCAATACTGGACAGATAGACAAATAGGTTAAGAGATAAAAAGATAGATAGATAGATTGATTGATAGATCATCGTCTAACTGACTGTTTTTCTGTACTCAGATTCGCCACGGAGATCGTCCAACGAGAAGAGCTGCTCAACCCTGTAATTTCGATTTAGCCTTAAATCAAGATGAGACAGTGACGCGATCACCACAGTACTTGATGACAGCGGTATGCCGTGCCCCGAGATGCAGTTTATTACTGTGCAAGCCAGTATTATATCGACACCAGGTCCTTGTGCAAAGCTGTGGCCGAGTTTGGAGGTGGCAAACGATCCGACTACCCGTGGCTTATGTTCGCAAATGACGTATACCAAAAAAAATATTTCTTTCAATTGGTATTGTTGTAAATAGTTTTATATAGAATCTATTCTTTTTATAAACTGAACATAAACCTAGCTTAAATGAACAAGGACAATTAGCACAACTCTCTCTCTCTTCTCTCTCTCTCTCTCTCTCTCTCTCTCTCTCTCTCTCTCTCTCTCTCTCTCTCTCTCTCTCTCTCTCTCT
>JAOBAT010129909.1:0-12502 GCA_026413305.1 Hydrozoanthus tunicans
AATCCCTATATTGGGATGGTAGGTATGACCGTCGTATTTTTTAGGGGTTCAAATTGCTGCCAGTCCGGTATATTTTGGTGTTAAACCAAGAGCCTGGTATTTCTTAGGGTTTAAAAACGCCAAGCTATTGGACTGCTTGCAGCCTCGTGTTTTAGCAAACATGCGTACTGATAAGAAGTTTCAAAAGACGTCCTTTGGCAAACATTGTACTACGCATGCGTACCAATTTACCTGTTCATAGCGCGGAATGGGACGGCAAAAGAAAGGTTGTGCTTATCCCCATAACGATTGAGAATATTAGTGACTGTGCTACTCGCGGTCTTGTGAGTTTTCAGGAAGACCAGATGTTGCTTTGGCTTACACCTATAATCAAGAAAAATTATTTTCTGTTGTTTGAAACAGAACAAAAGAAAGTAATACAATGCCATCGACGGTAGGTTTCGAGTGATCATCAATTACGATGGGAACGAAGATGGCCTTCGTGTCGAAAACGTTAATATTTGAACTCTTAACCCTGGACAAAGGCAGTATTTATACCAAAGACAATGAACATGAAAACGACACTGACAATGACGACATTAATGACAACAACAACAACAACCAAAACAACGACAATAACAACGAAATTAACGACAATGACAACGACATTGACAACAACAACAACGACAAGGACAATGACAACGACAATGAAAATGACAATGGCAACGACAATAACAACTACATCGACAACGATATTGACAACAACAACAACAACGACAACTACATTGACAACGACAATGACAATGACAACGAAAATGACAACGACAATGACAATGACAACGAAAATGACAATGACAACGACAACTACATTGACAACGACAATGACAACGAAAACGAAAATGACAACGACAACTACATTGACAACGATACTGACAACAACAACAACGACAACTACATTGACAACGACAATGACAACGAAAACGAAAATGACAACGACAACTACATTGACAACGATACTGACAACAACAACAACGACAACTACATTGACAACGACAATGACAACGACAACGAAAATGACAACTACATTGACAACGAAAATGACAACGACAACTACATTGACAACGACAATGACAACGACAACGAAAATGACAACGACAATGACAATGACAACGAAAAGTACAACTACATTGACAACGAAAATGACAACGACAACTACATTGACAACGACAATGACAACGAAAACGAAAATGACAACGACAACTACATTGACAACGAGAATGACAATAGTAATGACATAGACAAACGCATTGGATATCACAACATCATCGACATTAACTATGATGACAACAACGAAAATGACAGTGTTGGTCCTAATAACAATGGCGGTGATCTTTCCTTTCGAGTTCTAAGAAACATTAAAACACCCTGTTTACTGTAAATGCTAGAAAAACTAATGATCATCTCATTAACGTTGCCGCTAAGGTTTTACGAAACATGGCTAGTAATAACACAGATTATACAAAATGTTAAATCTACGAGAAAAACAAAATAGTTCAAACTATCGATTTACTTTGAGAGGTCTTTTATACATTCTACTTCCTAATATCAGGATGTATTCTATGTGGCCAATGAAAATAAATCTCTGGAGCATTGACAACTTATAAGTATTTTTAGGCCTAGAGCGACCAAAGCAAAGCGTAAGACTTCTTCTACTAGCTGTTTCTTGAAATAACTTGTGGACCCTTGTCCTGTCTAAAAGGTTATAGAGCTAGTAAGACTTTGGTTATCGTACCTGTTTTCAGTTTGGGTTTCGCGCGAGCGATGTTCATTAGCTGAACTCTGGGTTTGTTTGTTCGCAGATTGGCTCTCGCGAGGTGAGTATGGAGATGGGCGATTATTTGTTACGTGATTTTGTGTTGAGTTGCGGCTTTTCTGTTGCTGATCACGGGACCGAGGTTTCTGGTGTTCATCATTCGATTGAGGCTTCTTTTGTTCATCATGGGATCGAGGTTTCTGTTGCTTATCGTGGGATCGAGGTTTCTGTTGCTGATCATGGGATCGAGGTTTCTGTTGTTGAACATGGGATCCAGGTTTCTGTTGTTCATCATGGAATCGAGGTTTCCCTTGTTCAACATGGGATCGAGGTCTTTCTTGTTCTTCGTGGGATCGAGGTTTCTGTTGCTGATCATGGGATCGAGGTTTCCCTTGTTCAACACGGGATCGAGGTCTTTCTTGTTCTTCGTGGGATCGAGGTTTCTGTTGCTGATCATGGGATCGAGGTTTCTGTCGTTGAACATGGGATCGAGGTTTCTGGTGTTCGTCATGGGATCGAGGTTTCTGTTGTTCATCATGGGATCGAGGTTTCTGTTGTTCATCATGGGATCGAGGTTTCTGTTGTTCATCATAGGATCGAGATTTCTGTTGTTCAACATCAGTTTGAGGTTTCTGTTGTTCATCATGGGATCGAGGTTTCTGTTGTTCATCATAGGATCGAGATTTCTGTTGTTCAACATCAGTTTGAGGTTTCTGTTGTTCAACATGAGATCGAGGTTTTTGTTGTTCATCATGGGATCGAGGTTTCTGTTGTGCCTCATGGGATCGAGGTTTCTGTTGTTCATCATGGGATCGAGGTTTCTGTTGTTCATCATGGGATCGAGGTCTCTGTTGTTCATCATGGGATCGAGGTTTCTGTTGTTCGTCATGGGATTGAGGTTTCTGTTGTTCATCATGGGATCGAGGTTTCTGTTGTTCATCATGGGATCGAGGTTTCTGTTGTTCATCATGGGATCTAGGTTTCTGTTGTTCTTCGTGATATTGAGGTTTCTGTTGTTTAGCCGGCAACCGGTAAATTTGCATTAAATCTCTTACTTTTTCCTTAGTAGTGGGCTGTGCAACGTGCAGTTGCATTCTATTTGGTGTGTGGTGAGATGGCTCTTGTGATACCGCAGGGTCTATTTGTGGGATGACTTGTGAAAACGGGGGAGTTTGACTTTGTATTGCTTTAGATAGATCTCTGAACTGTTGATTGTCAGATCCTCTCAATAAATTGTCTGTTTGTGACAAGGAAGGGGAATGAGATATTTCTTCACCATATTTTCTGTCTGGCTCTAGTTGTTCCTGAGGATTTGTTAAGTCGTTTTCTCTTTTTAACTGATTCTTACTGGATTCATCTTTGACATTATGCTCCAAGTTTGCATTCGAAGGGCCAGCAGTGACGACATTAACGTGTGACTCTTTTACTGCCGGCAGTGATGGCATTTGTTCGTCTCGAGGTGCCTCTTCAACCTCAGACTCTCGATTTGTATCCGTAGGTCTGTATACCTGAGCCAACTCTATAGTAGTAGAAATTCTTTTTCGCGTGTTTATTCTATTTATGTCACTGACCTCTTCAAATTCGATCCTAGCGGTGTTTTCTTCCGAAACATCGTTAAAATCCGATGGAGATGACCGCCACTCTTTATAAGAATCGGCTTTCGGTGGAGCAGTGATTATAGGTTCTTCTTGCCATGGAGCCAGTTTTTTAAAAGGATTTATTTCTTGGTCCATGTCTAATGGGTGACCTTCGCCGTCTGTTTCCCCGCGCAAGTCATACTCTGATTCAGTGCGAATCCAACGAGTTGATGGCTCGTCATAACCTCTCGAGGGATTTCTCCCCTGTGAAGCCAATTCATCGTGGTCATTGTTCACTCGATAAGTTTGACTATGTTTCACGTTGTTGAATCTTACATGCTTCGATTCACCGTCTTTATTTTCTGAGCGATCCAGGTAGGATTTCGCGAGCCTTACGGCAAGAAGATTGCTTCGGAATTTGTGCCAATGCTTTTCAGTGTCCGGAGAAATCGACCCAGAGTCATATTCAAACACGTAATTACAAATGAGAAACAGTGCAATAACAGAAAGGAGAAACGCTATTTTCTTTTTCCAGCGAGCGGTTCTCCTTCCAAAACAAATCATCTCTTGTTGAAATACATCTGTCTGCTTCACCTTAAACTACAAATGCGAGTATTGCGTTACATGTCAACGAGGCAGTATAGAAATGCAGCCAAATTGACACCCGATCTTTCCAGCCCAAACTAGTCACTGGCAATGGCGCGCCTGTTTCAACTTGCGTCCTTACATACCTTGCATAACATTTGCGTCTCGTTTCAACGTTTTAAAACAAAAGTATAAACATAATTTTGAAATGTAACAATTTCTTAGCTCTTTTACTAATAAAAAATTAGTCGATTAATTTCTAATGTTTTTAAACTGAGCGCTTGGCAACTACAAATCTCAAATAATGAGGTATTGGCTTGGCCGATCGAGTTCGGCAGACAGTCTAAGCTGACATTAAAACAATCACGCTTCAGTTCCATAGTGTTGAGTGAGATTTTCCAGATTTTTATCTTTGTTTGAAGTGCGTTTTTAGTACGTTATGAAGACAAAATATCAGTTCTAATTTTAGCAGCATATCTTCTTCTCGAGGCGCATGTTTGATTCTAAGGTTTATAGTTCTAAGCTGTGCTAAATGTTAACTTTTGTGTTCCCCTGATTTGGTCTAAATGTGATTACGTCAGTGTGTTTTTGCTCCTAACCTTTCTAGTACAGTATCCTAATAAAGCTAGCTAAATTCTTTCTCAAGGCTCATAGGGCCGGTGTTTTTCTCCGGTTCAGTGTAGTGTTAAGCGCGGACACTAATCTATATTGCAGGCTAGCCCCCAGCAGAACTGGTACTCATTTCTGCATCTGAGTTATCTGGAACAAGTCAGGTAAAGTGTCTCGAACTCGCGACCCTAGGTTTACGAGTTGAACATGATAACCTCTCGACCACTGCGCCGCCCATTTCTTCTAGCCATACTTTGGGGGATGAGGCGGACTATTTCAAACCAGAATATTCAGAATTTTCATTTCTGAATATTTTCAAAATATTCATATTCCCTGGTCTGGCGGGCCTAATATTCATATTCCGAGGTCAAAAGTATGTGAATATTCCGCTTCATCCCCCGATCACGCTAGAAAGGGCAGGAGGCAAATTACACTGAAATAACCACATTGCGTGACAACTAGATTGCTCGTAATCTTTTACGAGGATAGTAAAAATATCATTAATCTGGAATTTTGGATCTTAATAACAAGAAACAGACGTTTCGACTAAAGCCGTTGAACAATATTTACGTTACTACGATCGAATCTGGATGAATGGCAGCATTCACTTTCTTTTACGCAGTCATTTTCTAAGCACTTTATCAACATCTAAATTCTCCTAACTGTAACAATAAAAAATAAGCGGTTAAGTGCTGAGAATATAAATTTTGATCGACTACCAAATATAGAAGATGAATAACAAAGTTCTCCCAAACTTACGAAAATATTAAAAAGCGATAAATATTTCTCTCATCTTAGCCAGTATGTAAACAAAAAAACTACAAGCATCAACGTTATCAATTTTTCCGTTGTCGTGAAATAGTCTTCTCGATTCAGCATTAACAAAGTTTATATTTCTACTTGAAGGTTAGTATGGCTAGCCAAAATATTGTATGAGAAAACTTAAACTCTGCGTTGTATTGGCTATTCTTTTTCGTTTACATTTATCTTCGTGAGCCCAATTCGATCACTTCAGTGATCCAACGCATACCGGCAGAATTGTTGTACCGTGGCTATTCATTTTCTTGCAAATTTTATATTTGTATTTCGATTCGAACTATCTGTTCATGCCTTTGACTCTCGATTAAAAATTTAGATTTGCAAAAATTCATATAATAAATGGCTTAAAAACGGGGCTAGATTCTGATGAATTATACCCGGAATAAAATCTTCATTGGCGGAAATAGGCTGGGGGAGGGGGGAGTTAAAACCGGAGGGACGGGTCGCGGTTTGCCCGCCAACCGAAATCTAGTTTTTTTTAACCATTGGTCAAAAATCTATAAAGCGACTTTGTTCGTCCTCAACAAAAGACTCACTAAAGGATAAACTTTTATTCAAACTCAGAAAACTTTTGAAGAAATTTGTTAAATAACACAGCTCACCATAGGCTTGAAGGCTTAAATTTTATTTATCATACTGCCAAAGCCGAACAATCTGAAAAGGACAAAAACAGAGACATAAAAATACATAGTTCGCTGTTTACCTCGCAACTGTATTCTTCAGTGAATGACGAAGATTATTTGTAAGAAATCACACAATCACTACCGCATGATGAAGATTGAAGACAGTCAGATCGAAGACCTATTACCGCTGACCACAGTCGTGAGGCAAACGCCGGCCAAGCATTTTCACGACTCTGTTCCTATTCCTACTTGTGGATATAAATATTTTCAATTTTAAAAACAGTAAGACATTGTCAACTGCTCGAATCTCTTTCATTAACAATAAAAACTCTTTTGAAAAACTTCTAAATCTGTTTCTTGTTTTCTTCCGCTTTGCCAAAAAAGTGACCAGAAAGAAAACTGGCTTAAATGTTATCTTGAAACTGTCACGAGCAATTTAGCCCAAACACTCTTGATCGTTTCTTTGTACTCAGGATCCGGTTGTTACCGAGATATTTTAAAGTCCCCATAAAGTTTATTTTTTTACTTTTTTGATTAAAACTGTTGTCTAGATATGAACTAAGAATGCGAATAACCGAAGAAAATTTCAGCGTCTAAGTACGCTTTTTAACCAAAAAGGATGGAAATAAAGGTTTTGACCGAGCAGGCCGAAGACTGGTAACCTGTGACGTAGCAGCAGCGAGTTGTGTGGGTTTTGTTTTTTGTATTAAAAAAGATATGAAAATTTTTATTTCAAATAATTTCAAGGGAATATCCCTTTGATTAAAGTTATAACAATACAACTATTGTAGTCAGAATCCATATGTTTTGAGACAATAAAATTTTTTACCTCATGCCTAATGCTACGTCACATGCCTCCTGCTACGTCAGCATTAATTTCAAGCACAAAAAATGTAACAGGAAAAGAGAAAAAATGATTTGTTTACAAAAATTACTATTACTTAAGGTTTCTACTTTTCATATAAAAACTAAAAAAATAAGCTTGATAGGGACTTCAACAATAAAAACGTTTGTTTTGCTTACAAAAACTGCTAAGAATTTCATACAATACAAATCTGTTAACAAAAAAGCTCCCCATGTCAGTACGACATTTTTGACATTCTACTTTATAAGATCCTTATCATCTTAATAATCATTATCGAAAATTAAGCAACAATAACAAAGCATTCTAACAAGCTATTTCTCCAAACTCATCAGCCGCAAACACAACCGGAAGCACGATAAACAACCGGAAGTACCAGACGCCTTGTGGGTGAAAAACGATCTAAGTTAATTCTATGACTATGTCACAAGGTTCACGGGCGAGCATTTTTCTTTACAACCATACTTAAAAATTTTCTTGCCCACGCCTTTTCCCCTCCAAAACTACTTGACAATACAGTACAGATTGTTTTTGATGCACAGGCGTCCTTATCCTTTAAGCCCGAAACACGCCAAATGCGAAATTCTCCCAACTAGAAGCCATACTTCTCCTGTTAACAGTTTAGGAGAATTTTGATTTTCATCTTCAGTAGTTTTCTATATATGATCGACTTCCCTTTCTCATTACAAAATGGCCTATTTTGTATGTGCTATGAAAGGAGAAGTTAAATCTTAATAACTAGCTGGACCTGAAAGTGTTTTTAAAAACTTCAAACTATTCCCACGAACGGGAAATTTAAGCCGGGAGCCGCTAGGTGATTTTTTACGCCTATCGCTGCGATTGGCAAAATTCGCTAAAATCCGTTTAGTGTATCACCTACTGTGATAGAACATTTCGCAGCGATCAGCGTATAAAATTTCCTAGTGTGTCCACTGCATTAGAATAGAATATCAAGACTTTTCAAGGCCTATACCCTTCTTCCATACCTTCATCTTTAAAATGTTTTGGCATCAAGCACATCTGTGACTGGTTTAACAAAAAACCTAAACAGCAAAAGTTTTTCCACAGGAAAACACTATTATTTGTAGCAAACTTTATCCACAACGAAGGAGCTTACAGCTCCTTGTGACATAGCAAACAATAAAAGCATATAATAAATAAATTTCATCTTTCTAACCTCCAGGTTTTTGTAGAATATTTTTGACCACATCTCGTATAAATGTACCTGATGTTAATTCAAAATATCTAACTAATAAAAACTAATCTTAGCGAACCAAAACAATGAGACACAAAAACAGAACACACGCACAAGTTAGCAATGAATGGAATCAAAAAAGCCGAGTTAAAATTTCTGATAAGGTTGCTAGAACCACATAAAATTTTCACTAACTACTTGGCGATTCATTTCACGTCAGGAACGCCAAAACATAATGATCTGTCACAAGCCAGTGACTTCACCATGTCTGTCCTGGAAATGTAGCGTCCCTCGTTTCTGGATTAAGTAAGGGGACCCGGACGTATCCATGGCAACTGGAACACGATCGAATCACGTGAGATAATCAGGGCGACTTGGGGCGCTGAGTCTTGCTTCTCAGTCCCAGTCTTGAAAGCGCCATCTGACTGCGCAGGCGCATTATTTCCCAGTAGATTTCTGTAACTGTAAAGGAATTATTGACACAAAGGCCTAGTTTAAAATCAACTCGGTTGAATGGAAATACGACCAAATATTAAAGATAAGCCCACTGCCCAATCAATAGACATCTATCAAATTATTTAAACTTAACCGAATGCAATGTAACCTTGGCGAGCTAAGCTAAGCCAAGTGGCAAACCAGGCCGGCGATTATAAATCTCTGGTTTCTGTAGTGTTAAGCGGATGAGAGACTTTGACTCCCCCTGGACAGGGCACTAATCTATCGCATGTTAGCTCCCAGCAGAAGCTGATACTCATTTCTATAGCTAACTTGAAAAGACACAACACAGTGGCCTTTAGGAGATGATGTACATGAAGACAAGACAAGTTATAAGGAGCGTGTTTTGTACCATTCCCCCCAAAAAAGAAGCATAACATAACTTGATTATCCCATGCCATCAAAGGAAGAGCAACTATTAGGCTGGCACCCAAAAGTATCACAATAATAATAATAATAATAATAATAATAATAATAATAATAATAATAATAATAATAATAATGAAGCATGTAAAGCGCAAATTACATAAAAATGTTCAGGTGCGCTGTTTACAGTCTACATTCTACTATAAAACTAACTTAAAATAAAAGTGATCAAATACAACACACATTTATATATATAGCATCAACTGACTTTAAATCTAGATTAAATGGTCACTTATCTACTCATAATATCAGTTTCCTAAGAATATAAACGACTTTTAAATAAATGTGTTTTTAAGTTTGACTTAACGATTGTAAGGATTTTAGATTCCTGATGTAGTTCGGAAGACGGTTCCAAAGATAAGAACTTGGATAAGAAAATGCACGATCGCCATGGGTCTTAAATGTAGTGGCAGAAAGACAGAGAGAAAAATGGTTCGGTGAATACTGCAGCATATGTAAGCACGCTTTCCACGTCTCTGACTGGCTGAACTACCGAGTTAAATCCTGAGAGCCAAGTAACATATTAGACCGGAGCTTATGTATCTCCGGTTTCCGTAGTGCTAAGCAGATGATTTTCTTTGTACAGGACACTAATCCATCGCAGGTTAGCCCCCAACAGAAGCTGTTTATCATTTATACAGCTGAGTCGATTGAAAACAAGTCAGGTAAAGTGTCTTGCTCAAGGACACAACACGGTGGTCTGACTCGCGACCCTAGGATTACGAGTGGAACACGCTAACCGCTCGGTCACTGCAGCGCCAACACGTATTTTTGAGGCATAATAAATTATCAGACAGAATGCCTCAGGCTGATTATGAAGTGGTACTGAATGTGTCGTCGTCACCTACCGTCTGCCTTGACCAAGCCCCGTTGGATGTACCGCACGTACATGTAAAAATCACACACAGCGGCAACCTGTGGGAACCACACCAGTCGTCGTCAGAGATACGTTCAACGGAGACTCGTGTCAGTACCACAACAACAATATCCTCTCTAGTTATCATTTTCATGATTAATGTTATCATTATGAATATTATCATAAACCATCACTACCATCATTATCATCAATATTTCTATTATTGTTATTAATATCATTATTATTAACTAACTAGGTTAGAGTGTGTGATAAAAGAGTTTTAACTTCGAACTCTGAGTAGGAACTTGTGTTTCACCCGAGCTTTGAAGTCCAACCTTCGGAAGATAACACTGATACATACACACATACATTTGCGGTCTAAAAAGAAAATCAAGAAAGATCTGCTGAAATTTCTAAGATAAATAACTCGTAAAGCTAAACCTAAATCCTTTCTAGAGCCTCAGTGGCTCAAGAGATCGGCGCTTATCTCCAGTTTCCGTAGTGCTAAGTGGATGAGAGTCTGGACAGGACACTGTTGCAGGTTAGCCCCCATCAGAACTGGTACTCACTTATACAGCTGAGTTGACTGGAACAAGTCGGGTAAAGTGTCTTGTTCAAGGACACAACACAGTGGTCTGACCGGGGCTCGAACTCGCGACCCTAGGATAACGAGCGGAATACAACCACTGCGCCGCCGACAAAATAACTTGTACAGAAGGGTAAATACATGGCCGGTTCTTTCTCGCCAGCTTTGCCTAAAGGCACCACGAATACTAAAGGCATTTGTCTATTACCATTCAACTGAACAGAAGTTGCTTTTAGGACGGAAAGAGCAACCATATGAACATAATCAACTAACTTCTCACGCAAATTTCTAAAAATTCATAAGGCCATGGAGCACAGTTGTAACTTTTTCAAATCATAAACAAAAAGACAAAAATGTTAACGAAAAACAACCTGCTATTCTTTTTCTTTTCGTAGTTCCTAAACTTACGCTTGCATCTACTTACTACATGATTACATCTCATTAGACATTACTAGATTAATATCAGATAATTTTAATTAAAAACAAAGGTTTGATCTGTAAAGCCATTTTACCCTATCACGACTACTTCGACACAGAAAATGCCAATCTCCTTCTTCCAGTAGTTTCACTTTGTGAGAGCACACTCGTGTGGTGCCGGTGAGAGCGCATTTTCTGTAATTAAAAAACGCTTGAACTTATTGTATTCTATTGTGAACAAAAGTCTATGCATATCATTTTAACCAACATGGACCCTGGGTAATATGATTGAAAGACTGGTTTAAAAGATTTTTTATTTGAACTTCAACAATTTAACCTTACTTCTCCTTTAACAACACGAGTTAGTTAACATACTAAAGATACAGTATTTAAAATTTTAGAAAAAATTGAGTTCCCTTGATGCTTTTAAACCAGATTTAAGTTCAGGTTGGTGTTTTTTTTAATGGCAGGTGCTTCTGGTATTGTTTCTAACTCTGAGGATAACTTTTGAAATGATACATAAAGTCGAAATTTCAGACAGTATCTAACGATTATCTCTTATCTATGTGTGTTTCGCAAATCTCGTTTACCACAAACATGAAATATCTGGGTTAACTATTCTGTTAGACTTCTTCAAACTGTTCAGTTGGGTGGGAATGGGTTGTTCTTTAATATTATTTCTTACTTCAAGTTAATAAAAGTGAATAGTGTTTCTTTTATAGCAATTTACATAACAAACACTTTATTTTTGGTATCTCAAATGATGTAATTGAGGTTTGATGAGGTAAATGATTCAAGCTCTTTCAGTCTTGTGTAATTAATTAAAATTGTGCAATATAAAGAGTCTATATATACTATTAATTTTGTTGTTATTTTTCCATTTTTAGCACTTTTACTATTGCATTTTGAAAATATAATTTTTTTATGGTTTTGAAATGCTAAGGTAATTATATATTGGGTAAAATCATTTCACCACCATTTGTTTACAGTAAATGATCACATTACACAATCAGCAACTGGATTTAGCCACTTCGAACCAAAATCTTCAAAGTAAATAGAATACAAAAGAAGAGAAATTATTAATTTGCTCAATACTCTTCACTTTTTTTTACCTGAAAGCAGTCTTGTTCTGAATAGCCTCCATCATTAAGGTGTTGTTTTCGACTGCAGCATGAATCTTAAGAGCAAACTGGAGTTAAGTAGAAAAAGAGTAAGAAAAGCATTTTACAAATCTTTGTAAATAACTAGAACAGCTTACAGTGAGAATAAAATTTGTACAAGAATGTATTTTGCTGTAGCATTGTGGTTAAATAGTATGATTATTGCTTTTCTTAGAAAAAAGGAAAAAAACATTTATAAAAAGCTTTAATAAGCCCCCAGGAGACTCATTTTATTTTGGACCTTCCAGACTGGGCACTTATTAGAGAGGGGGCTTATTTAAAAATTGTTAATAGCAAAGACAGAAACACACTAAAAGTCCAGTTACCAAACACTTTTATTAGCAACAAGTAACTCTGTTATCCTTTAGCCTTATAATGAGCACTTTTCAAAAACTGAAACAGATACAAATGCAGACAAAATGTATTTTTGATACTGGTCACCTAATATCTCTTAGCTCCAGTGTCTGTATGTGTAGAGG
Source organism: Hydrozoanthus tunicans (assembly GCA_026413305.1). NCBI lineage: Eukaryota > Metazoa > Cnidaria > Anthozoa > Zoantharia > Hydrozoanthidae > Hydrozoanthus > Hydrozoanthus tunicans. The sequence continues at coordinate 12,482 of JAOBAT010129909.1, forward strand.
GGAGGGGGGGGGGGGGGGTTA
>JAOBAT010129920.1:0-12502 GCA_026413305.1 Hydrozoanthus tunicans
CAAAAAAGTCTGTACGGTAGCTTATTGACCTAAGTTTAGCCAATCAGAACGCTGGAAATTTGGTTATTGACCGAAAAAGAGAGTTACCGTTTAAGAAAATTTAATAACAACTGATGGTCAAGGTCACTCATGGTTTCTATGCAGATTTAGAAAATGGTCCTCGGTCAATAAGAATGCGGCTTTTACTGGAACTTATTTCATAACAATCTTTAGCAATGCAGCCACACATAATAAAACTGAAAAAATAAAAAAGTTTTTTGGGGGTACAAATAAGTTTACCAGTGAGTCAAGAATTCCACTTGGCCTGTGTGGCAAATCCCAACACTCTTCAATCGTCCTACTGGCCACAGGTTGAGCTTCTGTTACAACAAAAGGGGAAAGTGTCGACGTATTTTAATGTATTTCATCAGTTTAGTTACAAACAACATTTGTTAGTTGGAAAAAAAACTCCAAATACTTCAAAAGACGAAAGAAAAATAAGGCTTTTCAATCATGGAATGAAGTATATGGGAATATCTTACTTGTTGTTTTACAATAATATGAAACAACTACTACCGTTTTGTTAAGAAAGCTATAAACTCTACGCATAAAAAGACGCGGTTTAAACATTCTCGCTTATATTCAAATTACCCTTACTAGTCTCGTTCTTGAGTTAACTTTCTAAAATAGTATGTTACCCAAAACAAGGCGAGTAGGGCTTCTTTGAATACACACAAATAATATTTTAATGACCGCCATTTATGTATCGAGTCTATGCAGTTTGTATTCTTGAAAAATGTTTTGAAAAAAAAAGGATGCTTTAAATGTATATTGTATTTTGCTCTTACTAAACGCTATTTTTCGATAAAAAATACTTAACAAATTAAAAAAATAGGTAAACGATGGCTCAAATGATGCCCTATCTACAACAGGTGTTTAAAATCTTTAAAAGAAACACTTAGTTTTTACCGTCCATTGAGTCATCTTTTTCGCTCTGATTACACCGTGGACGCGATAAAAGCTCAGTGTTTAAAACTTTACAGTAGATACGGCCTCATTTGATCATGATCCAGCTTTAATCTAACTTTATTGTTTTAAACACTCTACTGAGGACAACTTCCTCAAAATACTAATAAATAATCCATAGGGCAGAATGGCCGGACATGTGGGTATATTTGCATATCATTAGCATATTGAAAACGATCGTCACGGGCATTGGTCTCAGTTCATTGTAAAGGAAAACGGCGCAATTCGGCTCAAACTCTAAAACTAAGCTACAATTTGCGAACGATTTTGATGCGCTTATCAAAAAACACACTATAGGCTGTATAGCCACATCTTTAAAGTCTTGTTTTACGAAAAAATCTTGGTAGTTTATCACGATTTGCTGGGGTCTTTTTACTTTTGAAAACACACTACTTTCGGTGTTCTCAAGTATGAAATCTAAGACACATATGAATTAAAGTTGACATTTTCAATCTCTCACAACAGCTGGGAAAAAAAACACATATCAGGCTTTATAGCCCCATCCCTAAGCTTTCAATCGAACCCTTTCGGAGCATTATGCGTCAAGAATTTCTAGAGTCTTTTTTAAATTACAGTAAAAGATTACAATTAATTACAAATAACGATTACAACTTCTATCCTACACATTTCACAGTTCTATTTCAAAACTACATATATGTAGCTATATATTCTTAACATGTCATTCTGTATTAAACAGCATAGTTTTTTTAAATAATCTTTTGTACACTATAGTGTTAAATTTGTATTGTAGAATAGGTTATATTTATTATTATTATTATTATTAATAATACTATTATTTTCATTATTATTATTATTACCGTTCTGATTCCCTTCCTGTTTAACTAAACTATTTTCTACATTTTACAGTTTCGTTACTGTGTGCTACCTTGCATAGCTATTCCAAGCGGTTTAACTAAAAGATGATCATCAATTTTCCATACGGTCACGCTGAAAAAAAGAAATATTCGGTAAATATTTTTCTCACTTTTCAGTACCACACAGAGAAAAATAAAAAAAATACAAAAAAGGCAACATAATATTGAAGATCAATGGCGAAATCCTTTTAACAAGTCCCAGAGCACGACAACTTCACTAGACAACTTCCAGTTCTTTCAGTGAGTGTCGGGGAGAGTCAAAGACTTTAATCCACTTAACACTACCGAACAAAAGCAATCGACCAACGAACCAATGGGCTCAAGGAGCAATGCGGCAAGTATTTTTCTTAACAACGCACATTATCACAGGGAGTCATCAGCTGGGTGAGTTTCTTACAAAGACGACTATAGTGGATTAGGTTTGACTGCCTTAACAGAAGTCCTTCTTAGAATCTAGTGACGAATGTTTTAAGAGTATTACAATGCGTCAAATCGAAACTTTACCACATTGGCCAGTTATTTGGTTGTAAATGATACTTTTGGCTGGCTGTTCTTCACTGATAGCCCTGTTCCGCTAGTAATTATAGATTCTTGCTCTTTAAGTTTTGCTATATTTCTTAACAAAACATTTGCACTGCTACTGGTATGTCATCTCTTTTCGAATGATAACTGCCAACCAACTTAGCGACACTTTCTGGGGCTGTTGTAGTCAGTAGTTAATTTTCCATTAGTACCACCCCCTAAAAATGTCACAGAGATCAACTTAGTAGAAACAAACCTGCCGTTGGTACCTCCCCTCAGTAGTAGTTTGTAAAACGGCCCTCGTCTACCGTAGGAAAAGTACATTGCAGGGTTGTGGTCAAACGCTGACACCTAAAGGGGAGAATGAATATGAAAAGTATGAAACTAGATTTCATAAGACAGTGGAACAGAATCGGACAAGATAACTTGTAAACGTTCGTTCCTCAGCAATGAACCATTTTCTTTCTTTCCAGACAAAATTGTTAAGTATCAATGCACGTAGGACTAGCTAAGTAACTAGTATCGTGGAACTACCGCATGATAATTCATGCAAATTCATACAAAATCCCCTGACTGGTTGTCAAGGTTACTAGCCCTTTGGGAAGCTGATTATCTACGTCTCTCGACAATATCAAAAGCTGATTCTCAACTCATTTAAGGTTTTATGGAAATGCCCAGATTTGATATTCATGTTCCAAGACAGTATCAGAAGCTGGTACAAATTAATTACATTTTTGGTTTAATGGAAAAAGTCCATACTCGTTATCCAGGTTTCTTGGGGTAGGGGAAGCCGGTAGGAACTGCAACAACAAATCAAGTTCGACAAAAATTCTGAAGAGGTAATCTACATTTCTCGACAATATGGAAAACTGATTTCCAATCAATAATACATGGAAAGCCAAGACTTGTTATCCAGGTTCCAGAACAGTATGGGAAGCTGGTACGAATTCCTACAACAATTAAACTTGATATAAAGTTTCGGAGAGATAATTAATCTACGTTTCTTGACAATATGGAAAGGAAAGCTGATTTTCAATCAACAAGGTTTCATGCATGGAAAAGCTTGTTATCGATGACCAGGGCCCGGTCTTACAAAGCCTGAATAAGCTATCTGCTGGACAAAAATTAACTGCTGTCACTAATAAGTCCAAGATTATTTGAATCTTTATTTATTTCTCTATCCCTGGTTGTTAAGTGAGTGGAAGACTCCTAAAATAATGGGTACAATGGTGTTAAACAACCTTTCATTATAGTTTTACTGCATAACATAGAAAGCACTTATCCGGCGGATAGCTTATCATGGCTTTGTGCAACCGGGCTCACGGTAGCAGGGAAGCTGGTACGATTTCCTACAATTAATCAAGTTTAATATAAAACCCCGGAGAGTTCATCTACGTTTCTCACAAAATGGAAAGCTGATTTCCAACCAATAAGTTTTCATTCATAGAAAGCCCAGGCTTCTTTCCAGATTCCAAAGCAGTTAAGGAAACTGACACTATCTCTGCAGAAGTCAATGTTCATGTTTGTTCTATAAGCACTCTGATTACCTTGTACCCTGAACTGTTGAACACTTGTAACACAGCGGGTTCCTTGAAGGAGCTGTCTGTTGGACAAATCAGGTCAAGAACAGGTTAAACCGCAATTCTTGATACAGTTTTTTGTAAATCAAAATTTAACCACATAATGTAAAAGGAAACAAAAGAAGTTATAAATCTTTAACTAACTGCTACCACAGGTAAAGAGATTGCTATCGAGATGTAAACCTCTAGTTTACAAGTGTGTATTTGATACGGAAACAAGATGTATATTTTGTCTACAAGTTTATACTCGCTGACGCGAATTTCTTTCGCACTTTCAAAATTTCCGAGAAACGTTTGGACCTTTAATTTCTGCAATATCTTTAGAGTTTAATGTCTAAATTTTGATTGGAGGATTTGAGAGCTTTTTCAAATCGGATATCAATCCTTTCTGGAAAGAGCTCGAATACATGTTCTTTATTGTCGCCAATTGAATGAATAATGAGAAAAGCATATGACAGCAGTAATATTCTTTTGGTGTTGGAAGACCCAGGGGCAGCAAGACTGGAAGCAAACAGGGTCCACGAATGGAATAAGCATCAAAATCCAGTTACTGTGAGAACATGCTGCAGTCACGTCTTGCTTTGCTCAATAGCATCGAAGTTAAAGTCGAGGCATTGAATCTGCAAGACCATATGAAATTAGTTTCGAAACTGACAGATTGTCCTTTGATCATGTTTGGGTTTAGTGCAGGAGAAATTCAATTGCATTAAAATGCACCGTTTCCTTGAAGCTAATACCTTTCTCGATCCTTTCTGACGGATGAGAGTCTTTGACTCCCCCTGGTCAGGGCACTAATTTATCGCAGGGTAACTCCCAGCAGAACTGGTACTCATTTATACAGCTGAGTCGACTGAAAAAAGTCACAACACAGTCTGCTGTCACAATGTTACATTCCGGTTAATAAAAAACATCATAGTGTGTACAATTATTGCTGCTGAGAAGTTAGTTACAATACCAAGTTTTGAACCAAAACTATATATCCATATAAGATGTGGTATTGTACTCTTCGCTACACTGCCATAGGCTCACCTTGAGTACAATCTTGGAAGCCTGGACAGCAACTAATAACAGAGAAAGAAGTTTGTTATAAAACTAGCCTTTACATCTCGATGTATGCCTTCAAATAACCACTTTGGTAACGGAGCATGAAAATCATGACCCATATTGATCAATTACTGATGACAAATTCCAGGTGTTTTTCGGGAGGTTTCCTGGGTAGGTAGAAATGGAGCAGTTCTCCAGGACACGTTTCTCTTTAGATATAAACGTAACCCGAGTCTGAAACAGGGCTAGACACAAACATCTACCCGTTTTCCAAATTTATGCTTGCCCGACAGGAAACAATATTTAAGGCATTGAGGAAAAGATTTCTTATCTATAATAAAATATTTCTTCTTTTTCAGTACCAAGAAGACTTTGACTTTTATCTATATGTAAAACAGACATCTTCTCTTTGAGTCTCAAGAACTCAATCTCCTTTAAGTTTGTTGAGAAAAAAAACTTAGATTATTTCACTTTACCAGCACTGACAACCATTTTGGATCTCTGATTGGAGGAGGAGGCCTGGACAGAGATGTTTGGATTGTTGGTGTAAAAACTTTTGACTTCATCGCTCTCCATGATGGAAAGTGAAGTCAAAAGAAAGTGTCAAGCCCTGTGAAGCTTAGCAAGCTTTTAAGCACAAACGTACTCATACACAATACTCCACAAATTTCGGGGGGAATTCCAGGATAACAACAAAATGGCACTTTTGCAGGAGATTTTGAGAGCCTTGAAATTAAAGTTGCCAGTTCAAGTTAAAAGTTGAAATTAAAGTTTTTCAGAAACTCCAGGAACAGTGCAAACCAACTAGGATAAGATAAGAGAAAATTAACAATGAAATACAAAATAATTATCTGTAATAACTTAAAATTTTTGTTGATGTTATGCACCACATTTCTTTTTTTACTCTTCTTAAACGTTCTTTGTCCGAGTGAGAAGCTTAAGAGGAAGTGGGTGGAGAGAAAAGGAGGAAGTCCGTGCAATTTTACATAACTAAATATTTTTGAACTCCACAACTGCAAAAGTAATGAGCAGCACTCTGAAAGGAACTCGTCAATTTATGTGGCTGATGCAAAAAGGGTACAAAAGTTTCTTAGCTTATTTCAAACGAATTCTAAAAAAGTGAAAACTAAAGTATTTCTTAAGTATGAGTATAATAATATAACTAGGTGGGTACATTAAGTAAGCGATAAAAAGACAAAAATAAGCCAATAAAAGCGGAACTAGTGCATTTGTGTACTTACGTAGGTGGAAGTTTATAGAGGTAGCTTTGACCATCCTAAAACGAAATAAAAAAACGAAAAAAATTGAAAACGTATAATAAATCTAAACAATTATTTTGCTTTAAGGTGTAAAACAATCATCTGTACTTTACTATCTTTTTTAATGTTGAATTAAAAATAATGTATTTTCTTACACTACTGAAGGTTAATTCCAGTAAAAATTGTAAAATATTTTTAACATTACAACAGTTTATGAAATAGAGAAGACATGAGACACACTGTGATTGGTCGAGAGCGTGAGAAAACATCTGTAAGAGAGCACATTTTTCATGCTTTTGAAAGTGTCACACTACACTGAATCAGCTGCCAAATTTAATGTTTGTAAATGACTGCAGATGGCTCGAAACTATCAAGGATTTTTATCAATTCTCCCAACATCCCCCCGTGTAATATGAAAGTACAGTTGAAAGTACATTTACACGGGAAATGCATTTTATTGCTTAGTTAGTACAGGCGCCATGGTACAAACCTGGCAAATGAGTCAAGCAATTGCTGTATGAACGAGACTATACTCACTACTGCGCAATTTTTTAGTGGCTAAAAGTGACGTCACGTTGCCATGGTGAAAAATAAAACCAAGCTGGTACAGTGGAGTACAATCCTCCCTTCTGCCAACTGTCACTACTTTTATCTTTTCAAAAAATGGTGGCGGAATCTTACCCGTTAAAAGTTATCACATCAGGCACTGTTTAAACTAACTGCAGGCCTCAGAGTTCCCTCCCCTACACAGTTATCACTTATACTGCACCTTAAAATGGTGAAATGTCTCCTAATGTCATCATGCGTGAGAATATCCATTACCCGACTGACTAAGCCATTATTTTCGTAGCACTTCTCACTTGCTTTTAAAACCTACCGTACTCCACACGAGCACACAGTCAGCAGCAACAAAGTCACCACCTGACCACAGGTGGGATGGGGGGCTTGGTACTGAGGCAAGGAACTTGAAGTCGCTTGAGTCATACAACTAGAGTAGTGATTTGGTAAAAAAAAAAAGGATTACTAAGAACATAAAACGACAAAGACTTTGAAGTATTATGAATTTTCTGACTATAAAAGTCATCACAGATAAAAGCCATGAAAAAAGTTTGTTACAAAATAATTATATGCTAGCTGATTCCAATACGGAATAAAAGGAATAAGTTTGCCAAGTTTTGCTTGTTGATCTTAATAAGCAGTGCTTAGAGAATGCGTCATTCTGTATAATCATGTCAACTCTCCATGTACTCTTGAAACATTATCAACACTTGGTCGGCTCTGTATTTATTGTGATCTTTCAGTAAATTGGTGGACACTTTACTCCGACAAAAGGACTACAGTCCGAAACGTCAGTATCTTCTTTTTTCCGTAGTGTACCGTACTGATGTTACTTCCTTCCTTCCATCCTTTCTTCCTTCGTATGTTCATTCTCCTTCCCTCCTTTGTTCATCCATTCTTTTTTTTCCTTCAATCCTTCCAGCCATCTTTTACTTCCATCTTCCCTTTCAACCATCCATCCTACCTACCTAATTTCCTCCGCCCTTCCTTTCTTCCATCCTTCTTCCCATCCTTCCATCCATCCTTCATTTGTATGTTCGTTCCTTCCCTTCTTTGTTGGTTCCTTCCCTTCTTCGTTCATTCCTTCGTTCCATCCTTCATTCAAAACTTTTTCTCCCAACCTCTCTTTTATACAATTAAATCCAACCTTCCAATTTTCCTCCATCCCTTCTATATCGTTCCTTCCTTCATTCTATCCTTTCTTCCACCCTTGCTTCTTTCTTTTCTTCACTAAACCCTCCTTTCTTCCATCCATCATTCCAGCCATTCCCCCGTTTTTCTTTCCATTCCTTCCTTTCTTCAATCATTCCTTCCTTCCATCCTTCCTTCCAATTTTTGAGAATTCTTTTATTTCCTTCTTCCATTCTTTTTTCTATTCGTTAAATCTTTCCTTCCATCCATCCATCCATCCATCCTTGAATCCTTTTTCAATCCTTCCTTCCATCCTCCATTCCAGCCATTCTCCGTTTTACTTTCCATCCCTTCCTTTCTTGAATCATTCCTTCTTTTCAATTTTCAAGAATTCCTTTCTTTCCTTCTTCCATTCTTTTTTTCTATTCCTTAAATCTTTCCTTCCTTTCATCCTTCAATCCTTCTTTCAATCCTTCTGTCCATCCTTCATTCCATACTTTGTTCATGCTTTGTTCGGGAACTCCCTCATTCCTTCTGTCCATCCTTTCTTAATGTTTTCCTCCCTCCCTTCCATCTTCCTTCCCGTTTTTCTCCCTTCCTTTCACTTTTTCTCTTTTTCCCAACCCTCCTTCCTTCAATATTTCTTCCTCGCTTGTTCCACCATTCCTTCGAATCCATCCCTCTTTTCTTCCCTCACTCTTTCCTTCCATACAAAAGTCATCCTTCCATTGTTCCTTCCTTTGATTCTTCCTACCCTCCTCAATGAATTCGTTTTTATTTCCCTATTTCTTACTCTTCTTGACCATCTTTCCTTCGTTTCAATCTTCTTTCCTTCCTTCCTTCCATCGATCCATGCATCCACCCATCCCTCCTTCCTTTCTTCCTTTCATTTTGCCCTACATTCATGAATTCCTATCCTTCTTTCCTTCCTCCCTTCCGTCCTTCATCCTATCCTCGCTTCCACCTTTGTTTTCTTCCTTTCTTCGTTCCTTCCTTCCTTTTTTCCATCCTCCATTCCTTCATCCTCCTTTCCATCCCTTCCTTTCTTCCATCTATTCTTCCTACCTTCAATCCATATTTCCTTTAATTTTCAATTCATTCCTTAATTCCTGTCCTTCCTCCCCTCTTCCTTCCATCTTTCCTTCGTTCATTCTATCCTCTCTTAGTTCTACCCTTGCTTCGTTCTTTTCTTTATTCCATCCTTCCTTTCTTCCTCCCTTCCATCTATTTATCCGTCCATCCTTCCATCCATCCATCGATCCGTCCGTCCTTCTTTCCTTCGTTTCATCTTACTTTCCATTCTACGTTCCATGCTTCCTTCAGGAATTCCCTCGTCCCTTCTTTCTAGCCTTCCTCCTTTCCTTTCATCTTTCCTTTCGCACTTCTTTCCTTTCATCCTACCTTCTTTCATTCCTACGCTCCTTACTTCCTTCATACTTTCCTTCCCTCAACCATTACACTATTCCTTTGAATCACCCTTCACTCGCTCTTTCCTTCTATTCATCCTTTCACTGTTCCTTCCTTTGATCCTTCCTTTACAAATAATCTCTTCTTTGTTTCCCATTTTTTGCTCTTCTCAGTCCCCTCTCCTTTTACTCAATAAGGATTTGGTACAAAGTTTATATCCAGAGTAACCATAAGGTGCTGTATAACACATATAATTATGATAGTACTGAAAATATATGCCACAAAAACCAAATCCACATTATCAAAAAGAGTTTGAGTGCTTGTAAAACAAACCCTGTATACAGAATTGGTATGACTTCATGATCTTACCATCCAAACTTTAGTAGTCACAACTAGAATGCATCGTTGGGTAAAGGGGTTGCAGTTTAGGGTTGAAGCTCTAGTATTCAACATCTGTTTGCTCAAGTCCTGTTCAAATGCTGGCTCAATGAACTGTCGAAAAAGGAAATCAATAATAATTATACTCATTGACATCTCTTAGCTTTCTACTTCAACAGCACCTACATTGAAATTTTGCATAACTATGAAGAGCTTGTAATGTATGCATACTTGATAAAAAAAATGGTAGTTTATACCTTCTCATTTGAAGTTTCCAGGGAAGAAGAGACTGTCCAGATGCTGAGCATTCCTGTCACAGACAGGCCAACCACGACATCCTCTGTCAAAACATTAAACAGAATTTACATATCGATCAAGTTACAAGCAAGCTCATGGTAAAAATCAGACAACAAAACACATTATTTATTAAGTGCTCACTCAGCCTCTAAAGGACCAGTAGGCTAAGCAATAATAAAAATAGTAATTACAACAACAATGATGTGTGGCAAATGGGCCAGAGAATTTTACTGGTTAGTAGTGTACTTTGTTTGGAGAGTTTATATTCAAAATGCTAAACAATGATATGCAACAGCATAACAAAAAAAAGCTACATTACTAAAGGGATCTTCAGCTGTTCAATGTTCTTGATTTCAAATAAAGCCTTTGTTAAGTCTTACCTATATCAGCAACTACATAAAAAATGTACAACTCTGTGGACATCATAAATGCCAAACAATTGGCATTGTGTAACATGCAAAGAGTTGTCAATTATTTGGAGTTGCTGATACAGAAAGGACATACTGTAGACTAAACATAAGTCTTATATTTGAGCTGTACAGAAGAGAAATCCATTATTAGATGGAATTGTTTAAACAAAAGTGGATCTTAATTTAGGTAAATTAAAAAAAAAAGATATTATACAGTAAATCTTTTTTATGGCCCTTTGTTAGGTCATGAAAAAATAATGTCTTCTTTAAATGAAGAACCAAACCAGAATTCACAATAATCAAACCTGGCCTTCTTGCTGGTTTCACCACACAGGCTGCAGTTATCCAATTTGTAAATGATGGGGATCTTAAAGTGTATAAAACCTGAAAAAAAAACAGAATTTTATTGAAAGATATAAACATCTGTGCAAGCAACATTATTGGCAATTTGATTAATTGGAAGTGGGTGAGTCAAGCATGCAAAAGTTTGATTTTTATTTCTTAGCAGATTTTTTTATAATTAAAAAAGCTAAATCCATCTCAAGCGCAGTGACCAATTTAACACCTGCACCAATTTCTGGTTTTCGAGGTGTTAAGCAGATGGAAGTCTTTGGCAAGTTTCCCTTTAACAGGACACAAACCAATCACAAACTAGCCCCAAGCAGAAGCTGGCACTCAAAAATACTAGAACAAGTCGAGTACAAATTGAAAGCGTCTTAAATTCAAAGACACCACCCAGTGGTCTGACCGAGGTTCAAACTTGCAACCCTGCAGCATAATGAGCTGACTCAGCAACAACTGCTCAGCTAACAGTAGAACAACAAAAAATTACATATTTTCTTGACTGTCTGTGTATATCAACTATTTTTCACAGAAAAATTTTGTATAAATATTTAGGTGTTCTAGAAGGCCAATGGGATGCATATAGATCAACACAGTTAGGATTAATGTCCAATCAATACTCATGAAGTAATATTTTTGGTATTTTTTGGTGCATTTGATCAGTACCTAGTTGAAACTATTACATGTGACAGTTTGAGTGGCACGGTCTAGTATTCTGGAAGATACAACTCTTAGAAATTATGGTCTAAGACTGGTGTTAAATATGCAGATAAAAATGCTGTAGGAAATGAACTTTGAACAATGGTTTACAGACATGCAAAGTAGATTTTAAACTTCAAAACATATTCAAACACCATCCAAAAAATTTATAACAAAATTATGGAACATTAAATTATAATAATTATAATTATAATTATTTCATGTTCTTCCAAAAATATTGTTAAAGTTGTACTTTCTATTTACCTCCAGAGTCATGGCATCAAGAATATAAATGTCTGAGTAGCTTCCATGGCATACTAGCCGCCATTCTTTTGATGTTCCAATACTGATGTGAAAAGACTGCAAAAAAAATTGCCAACAGTGATGCAATAAAACAAAGGATTTAGTATAATCAATATAATTTTGTTGATCATTTGACTATAGCAAAAATTGTCCATTCTCTGTTTCAATTAATTCTGACAGAATTTTTCTGCAACCTTAGTATAGTTCCAATTTTGAAAATAAGCTTTATTTCAATGCTCATAACAAACAGACTAACATTTGATAGTTGCTTGAGAGACTGCTAAACCCCTCCCCCTCCTTAAAAATTATTTTAAATAATGATCATGCCCCTAATTTACCACACCCTACTCCTGATAAAAACTACAGTTCTAACAGCAGGCATTAATTTGCAAATACTGTATGTCTGAAAACTTTGAAACTATAAAGGGTAGTTAAACGAGATCAAACTTACATGTAGGGCAAGGTGAACTCCTTCAATGGTGTTGGACTGGATGCAAAGTCCATCATCTGTGTCCCATAGACAGAGCTCCCTAGATAGTAACCCAACAGCTGAAAGAATTATCCTGATGGATATTTTAGATGTTTTCTAATCCTCCCTCCCACCTGGATTTTCAAATTTTTTTGGGGGGGGGGGGGGGGGGGGGGGGGGGGGGGGGGGGGGGGGGGGGGGGGGGGGGGGGGGGGGGGGGGGG
>JAOBAT010129931.1:0-12499 GCA_026413305.1 Hydrozoanthus tunicans
TCTGTTATTAACCGACACTCATTGAGTTGCTTTCCCAGTTACTATCTGTTATTAACCGACACTCATTGAGTTGCTTTTCCAGTTACTATCTGTTATTAACCGACACTTATTGAGTTGCTTTTCCAGTTACTATATGTTTTAATACCCGACACAAACTGAGTTGCTTTCCCAGTTACAATATGTTATTAAGCGACACTCATTGAGTTATTGAGTTGCTTTTCCAGTTACTATTGATATGTTTTAATACCCGACACTCACTGAGTTGTTTTTCCAGTTACTATCTGTTATAACCGACGCATTCTTGATGATTTTTACCCTCAGATTTGAAAGATTTGCGCAATCGCCAAAAGCTTCGGCACAAGTGTACCTTGATTACAGATACATTTTTTGACCCTAACAAATCGTGGACAACAGTTTTTCTTGAGAAATTGGACAGTTTTTCCCAAAAAATTGTAAATACATTGTTATTTTTCGTTTTCGTTGCAATCTTGTAGTTTAATTTTCATTACTTTAAAATGATGCGTCGTAGTTGTTTTTTTTAAAAGTCTATGGACATTTTTAATCGAATCTCAAAAATTGAAAATCCAAGACGCCTTGGGGGCTGGAAGAGGGTGCGCATATTTTGCGTAAGGAGCTCAGAAGGTACATCTAATTAACAGTCTCGCAACTCGAAAACTTTCGTACATTTTTGACACTTTCTTCTTAATATGATTGCTTGATTGTTTTCCACAGCAACAAATATTTGAGCACTAGTAAGTACATTATGGCTGTGGCCGATAATTTGTTGCACCAGCCAGTGGGAAGTGGGATTACAAGTTAGTGGTAAGCGCAGGTTCCGACATGATCGAGACATGACAGAGTTCGTGGAGAAGGCAGACAAGAAAATCGGTTAGTGTGTGGTCAGCTACAATCGGAACAGAAACAAAAAACCTAGTCTTCGACAAAAAATTGTGTAGTGTATAACGGCCATTATGTACAGTGTAAATGCACTAATTTAGTTACTAATTTTTACGTTATAAATTATAGACATAATGTTTAGTCCCCAGGAAAACAGTTTTGTTATCAATAGCTGAAGTCGAGGGAAACATATATAAGGACTCAAAGGGAAACAAAAACTAACTTGTTTCCCGAGGGACTATACATAGATGCTTTGTTATATATTTACACTTTCACTCAAACAGTAAGAAAGATAAGACAAGCAAACACAGACGACACAGCTCCGGCGAGCGAGCAACAACTGCACGATTGTATCCCGTTCGTTTTATCAGGGGCACGTGACCATGAGGTAACCAATCACAGCTCCCGTTTTGTTTAGTGTCTCGGTATATAACAATTTGCGTTGTTACATATCGCGTTAATCTTTCTGTTACAATTTGCGTTAAACAGTCGTTGCATTCTGTGTCAAAAACTTGTTGTTATAATTTGCGTTAGTGTTTACCGTCCCCCCCACCCCCACTCCCCCTGATCAACCTGGCACTATCGCACTACCCCCCTCCTAAATATCTTTTTTGAAGAAGGCCAGGACACTATGCATTTATTTTAATTAGCATTTTTAAAAGATGGCGGAAGGGAGAAGTATTTACGCAGAGGATATCGTACGGAATTCGCAAGGAGAACTCGGCTTGGTGTTGGAAGACGGGGAGGAAACGACTGATGAGTCTTCGGATAGTGAAAACGAAGCTCCTTTGAAGAAAGGACAAATTCTCGTTTGTTGGTACCCATCAGGAAATGAAGAGACTCTTTCTGTTTCAAAGGTACACGATATCTTCATTGTACACGTGTATCAACATTGTTGGTTTGATGTCTTGTTTGCAGTTATTTTACTGTTTTTTTTTCTGTGCATAAACGCTTTTAGGTGAAATCAATATGGTTAGTTGATTTCGGTTCAATTGTGATGTGATTTATGTGGTGTTATCCATGTATCTCGATCGTTGTGTCTCTTTAAGATCTCGAGTATGTAAGTTAATTTAAACTGTTGGTAACTTGAAAAGACTTGTTCAGCTTATGTCAATAAACGGCTCGATTTTAGAAGCTCAATTATGGAAATTTTAAAGTTTTTAAGGATCTTGGCGCCCGATTAAAAAGCGAAAGTCATGCAGATGGGAAAATTTCGACTCTGTTTTTATTACCTGTCAAAAGATTGAAGAATTGACCGAACATAACGCGATCAAAGTAATTTTGTATAAAAAAAACTATTAAATATAACCATTGGATTAAACAGGATAAAATCTGGTGTAAAATGTTTCTTAACGAAAAATCAAATGAACTAAATTCTAAGTTGAGAGCGAAAATGAAACAGAATCCCATATTTAAGTTGTATTTATAGTAGATTTTAGATTTTCATTGTTAAGGATTTTTCGGTTTTAGAATTTAAGTGCTTGCTAAATAATTTATTTAATATTAGAGGTGATCATTCATTTTCTTTATATAATGTCAAACAATATAGGTAAAGTTAGCAGACAGGTCGTTGTTACCTGGAGATGTTGTGAGACTCTCTGATGCTGGAAAGGATAACCAGAAAGGATTTGTAAATGATGTTGAGGTGCTTGCAGATTTGCGAATACTGGGGACAAATCAAGTCATCCGAAAAGTTGACTGTCGTGAACTTGAACCTTTACAGGTAGGGAATATACAAATTATTGGCTTTTTGGAAACTGTGCTGCTTTCTAAGGGAGTTTTCCTAGGGGCCCCAATCACTTATTTTGATAAAGGGGGGAGGGGGTTCAAAAGAGTTTGTGTTCTATATCCCCCAAAACTCTACTCGTTTTAGCATACCCAGTAAATTGTATTTAATATTAATATTAATGTGGCAAAAGATGAAGAAAAGTACAAAACTCAAAAAAATCTGCAATTTTTTTGTGACCCAAAAACAATTCCTGGGGTCTTCCACAGATCAGAAAGTCTCTATAGACAAAATTTCTGAAGGAAAAACACCTTTGGTTAGTTTTCAATTGGTTTTAGTTTGTTTCAAAAAAGGTATCAAACTTGTAGTATTACAGATGATTAAACATCACCTTTTCAAGCTCTTGCTTGGAAAAAATGACAGCCATGTTGCCATATGAAAAATAGGATATTGTCACAATTGCATATGATAAAAATGGATTTTTGCTCTTGCAAGCTGTTATGGGGATAGTATATAAAGATCTATTTTAGTTGAGATAACTTAACTAGTATATCTAGCTCTCTTAGTGCCCTTCCAACTAGCTGTTTGCACTTTTGGTTTTTATCTTTCTAGGAAATTATACCCAGCATTCATGTTGCGATGGGGCCATGGCTGGGAATGATCACTGAGTCGGATCAGAAGATTATCCTAAGGCTAAAGAATGGGTCCAGGTACATGCTGTAATTAAGTACTGGTAACACTTTCTTCTTAAGCCACTTTATCAACTGGCATCCAACTTTTCCTTTCATTTAAACTTAGAAATTGAGTTGTTTTGTATCAAGAAAACGAGAATTTGTTAAGCAAGATACATCAATAATTAAAGATGAAAAGCAAAACAAAATTTTATACTCTTCTAAACTGGTTAAATGAAAAGTAGGGGCCCCTAGTTGGGAGAGCTCGCCAACTTAAAAGGATGGGTTGATAGTAACATAACATTGAACATAATAATTTGAAAAATTATTTTTTTACATTTGAAACTTATTAGTATCTGAATACCTGTTTACTAGGTGTGTAAGTTAACAAGTTTCTGCTTCATCATAGATGCTGCTTAGAGGGTGAACAGTCCAGCATGTTGTATGATCTTGGAGACCAGCGGGATGAGGTGACCTAGATATCTATAGAGTAGTTTGGCTGGGTAGCTTCTTACAAAGCAACATAGTTAAAACCAATTGCAAGCCCTTGAACAACATTAACTGGGACTTTTTCTTGACAATATTTTTATAGTTAGTTGCAGAATTTTCCAACAAATGATGATTAAATTGAAAATAAGAAATAATAAATTATTACTAGTAGTTACAATGTAGTGATGCAAATGCTGCCGAATTTCAGTTGAAGTGGAAAGAGGCCAATCAACTTTTCCCAAGTTGAGGTGATTCTGTTTGAAAGCAGAGTACCCTCTGTTTCAAATGAAAAATATGAACAAACTTTAATTGTCAACGTAAAAATGAAGTCTTACATGTGTCGTATTTGTAACTTATAAATTATACAAGCTGAACTGGAACACCATTTGAATTTACTATTTAGTACATGAATAATTATTTTCCTTCTCATGAAAGAACCAAAAGAAACAGTCTTTGTCTTTAACAAATCCATGAGAGATAAAAATGAGGGAATACCAAGAAGGACTTGGGTGTGTAACTCGTAACCAGTCCTGACTGAGCAAGTCTGTAGAAAGATCCATCCTGCCACGCAAAGATCCAGAAACAAATGACACAAAGCACGGAAATACTGGATGTCTCAAAGAAATAGTGTCGTAGCCAAATGCCTCAAATTGGTATTGTGTAGTTCCACAGGAAAACATATTTGGCTGAGATCCAACAAAAACCATACACAAAAATAACTTTTATTTTTGTTTTAAATGGTACACATGTATTTGGGTTAAAAATCTTTAAAAAAAATGAAGTAAGAATAAGCAGAACTGGTCTGTGGTGTGTAGTGAAAGAATAAACTGCCTCTTAAATATTATTTTGAAGCTCAATGCGTAGAAAAATTAAGAGCCACTTATTTGCCTTGAATAAATGTTATCTCTTTACCATCAGGAATGTCCATTCTACTCTGGTGCATTCTATCCTGGCCAGAAAGTGGCAGGTCCTCCTAGAGCCTTCAAGGAGGCCAAGTGGTTGAGTGGCACTAAGCCGATCATCGGCAACCAGTCCCAGTTAAAGGCTGTAGTAGAACAGGTAAGACTCACAGTCACTGTAACTGCATGTAAGAACCCAGTCGGCTATTTTTGATAAGGTTTGGGATGGAGGAAGGGATGAGGGGTTAAGGGTTTTGCTTTTGTTTTGCTTTGTGGCATGTTTTGACTTAAGGAATCATGGGAGAACAGAACTCAAGGTCCCCTTTGAGGTCTGTAATGTGGCACCTACAGATTAACGTCCTTATTAAAGAAGATGCAAAGGTGTAAGTTCTATTTTTTGCTGATGTTTCAAAACTGACTGAAGGTTAAAGGGTCCCAATTACAGTTCAATGATCTTTGATACTGCATAAAAGAATCTCTTTTATAACTTCCTAACTGTTTAATCCCAATTCAATCCAAAATTTTTTGGGGTACAAGAAAAAATCTTAAGTAGTAAGGAATAAATCTTTTTTGAGTACCCCCTCACCCCCCTGAAAACCCCCTTATCTTTCCCAATCCCCTATAAACTTTCTCCCATCCCATCATCGTCACCACAGTATTAAGTTTAGCGACAACACACGCAAGTTGTATTCTTCATGCATTTTGTATTTTGTGCTTTGTAATTGCAGACCGTCATCACCGGCTGTGATGTCAACTGGCAAGTCTGTGGAGCGTGTAATCCCAGCATGCTAGGGGGTCAGGATGCCTTAAAACCTCCACCTGCATCAATCAAAGAAGAGGAACTCTCAAAGTAAAAACGAATCCTTTTACCCTACTGATTTTATATGAAGTTTTTAATGTTTTTGAACAATGTTTGCTGTAGAGTGCAATCTATATTTTACCTCTTTGCCAGTTGCTACACTATAAAAAATATACATGTTGTGTAGGTCTTGTTTAAGAAAATATTTTTCAATTGCTGAGTCAAAACATAGTTAATATATACGGACTGGTTAGGAGACCATTGTTGTATGTCTTTGTTCACAATTTTCTTTTGTTTTCTGGTCTTGACCCTGCACTAAACGTGCAGAAAACACAAAAGCTTTTGAAATGCAAATCAACAAACAACCAATCAAAACATTCTCACTAACACCTGAAACAAAGAATGTGCAGGGTCACGGTTTGTTCAACATGAAACAAAGCATCTTTGTACATTCTTTGTATTTCCCTTTTGAGGTTTGCCGGCTTTCCTAACCAGTCAATATATTAACTATGGTCAAAATAAAACTTGTTAGTTTACTCAGTAAGGCACCAGTCTTTCGTGCGGGAGGCCTGGGTTCGATTCCCGGTGCCGGACCTTCACTGAGTTTCTTAAAATAACTGAGGAGAAGGTGCTGCCTTTGCTCTAATATCTGCAAACAGTTAGACCTTCGCATCTTCTGGAATAATTATTTGAAACTTAAAATTTCAATTTGTTGTATAGTGACTATCCATATTAAAGTAACCTAAATATTTAATGATATTGAAGAGTTTTCCAACTGTTACATTTTGTGTGTTTTAAATGTATATATTAAATTTTCAAAAATGTAGATTAGGCAAAAACGTACATGTGAAGATAATTTTTTTATGGCTCATTCAATTAAATTTGAAATTGTTTTTCTTTAAGGTTGAATGTTGTCAATTATTTCCGGCATGCAAGCATTCAAATTGGAGATAAAGCATTCTATACAGTCAAACCGTGTGATGTGACAGAAAGCAACGAACGGTCGAGGAACAATAGAACGCGAGAGAAAGAGAGAAAGCAAGTGGACAGTATTGATAGCGTAAGGGAAGAGAAAGCCAGCGCCGAGGCATCAGAAAGTGTCACTTCTTTTGAATCTCAGCCTGAGAAAACAACTGAAACTGCTGTAAGTCAGACTGTAACATGGATGAATAAAGAGAAAAATTGTATTGGAGATCTTGTTATAACGACAGCACCTGCATTGACAGTGACAAAGACGAAATTAGGGAGCTTAAAGGAATCCTCCCCTTTTTTAAGACTATCTCTATACAAGCAGCTCAAGTTTGATAATTTTGTGTATTTAACTAATTCCAAGCAATCTGTTTTAATGAGTTTTACGGTTTGCATTTCCCACGCACCGCCATTTTGAAACGTGTCGTGTTTCAGTTGCAGTGCAAGATTCCACTCTGGATGAATAAAATAGCAGTAAACAAGAGGGGGTCTGGCACTGCAACCAAGTTACGTCACAAATCAAAATGGCGGCGCACGGGAAATTCAAACAAAAAAGACTGATCAAACTGAACTACTTGGAATTAGTTATATACACAATATTATCAAACTTGAGCTGCTTATGTAGAGACAGACTTAATAAAAATTTTGTTTGAGACCAGTAATGTTATAAAATGGAGGAGTCCTTTAAGCAACGAGGAGGACAAAACGGCTTACAAAAACACACTTCTTGCTTGCTCTTTTCAATCATGTATGGCTAGTTTGCTTTCTCTTTTATCCAAATTACGCTTTGTGAAGAGAAAACAATGAAAGTGCTTGTCTTAAAGGTAGACAAAGGTTGGCAAAATTATATGTAGGTCGTTTTCGTAGTCCTAAAGACTTTAGAATTGAGCTTTTCACGTTGTAATTTTCAAGACGACAGGAATTACTTACACTGTAGGTGACCTGCATTCCAGCGTGCAGTTACTGTATTTATTATTGTTTTTGCCGTCGTCGTCGACTTCATTGCTTAAGCTCCCTGTTGTAGTAGCATTAAGACATGAGGACGGCAACACAGACGGCGACGGCAGAAAGTAATAGTGAATACAATAGCTGCACTTTTGAATGCAGGTCACCTAATTCCCGTCATCTTGAAAATTACTGACAATTTGAAAAACTCAGTTTTTACGTTTTCGCCACTACAAGAACGACCAATAGAAGATTTTGTCAATCTTCACTTACCTTTAAGAAAATTACTTATCTTTTTCTGTTCGTAAAGCGTAACTGGGACAAGAGAGAAAGAAAATTAACCACTAGTGATCGAAAAGAGCAAGGAAGAAGTGTTCTTTTTGCAAACCGTCGTCGTCGGCGATGCTTTACTGAGCCCATCAATAATAGTGACAAAAAAGTTGTTCGCAGTGGCAAGTCACAAAGTTAGTGACAGTGCTCAGGATAACAGCAGTGACAATGACAAATATAATAATAGTGGCGTGACGGACGTACAGTAGTGGTTGTAACACGAAACTGCTCATAAACAATCAGTTGAAAGATTTTTAGTTTGCACGTTTATTCAAACAAAGAGTAATTGATTGGCATGTGCGGGTTAATTGATTATGGAAAGAAAGTTTATCGCTTTAAAAATGCCTTCTGTGCCATCAACAGGACCATTCCGCTAACGCAGGTGCTGGGTCCGAACAGGACAAGGCACAGAGCGACACAATGGAGTCTGACGACAGTGGAGTCAATCAGTCCCAAACGAGGGAGTCGGGCGACACAAGGCCTAAACTACAGATGCAGGGTAGCAAAGACAGTGCAACATCCGAGGCAGGAGACTCGCAAGGCGAAGGTTTCTTCGACCAGAACACGATGGGTGCCTCTGATTCTGGCGATGCGGACGACGACTCAGATGGTGGAGACACGGTTGTGGCAAGGTCAAAAGGCAGTCAGAAACACGACTCTTCGGCCATAAGGCAACTCGCTGCTAAGAGAAGAAGAAAGCGGCCGCGACGTAAGAGAAAAGTCTTGCCGCTGATCACAGTGAATAGTGGTGATAGAGTGTGTGTTGAGGTTGTTTGTACTTACACAACTGTAGACATTGTGTGGCAAGACGGGACAGAAGGAAACAGGCTCTTATCGACGGAACTTACGCCTGTTTTTCATTTGGATGAACTGGAGTTTTTCCCCGGAGACTTTGTGAGCGATAAACGCGGTACGTTCTTTTCGTTGTTGATTAGTTTGTTCCAAGGAATGAACAAGTTTATTCATAGGAAGTGTTAGAAAATATCACTCAACCTTTTTGTAAACCATTTCATGCCATTAGAGTGGTTCTGCAGCCGGTAGGTGTTTTGAACCCTGCTGTTGTTAAGGCTACTTGCAGTAGCAGCATCATTCTCACTGGCCATCATCATTTTGATCATCATCATCGTTATTCCGTGTATATACTTCACGCATCGTCATCATTAGCTATATCGCTTTGACTGTCGTTTTCTGAGTCAGTTTTGTTTGCTATCACTTAAAGTCCCTATCAAGCTTAATTTTTTACTTTTTGGATTAAAAATGTTGTCATCTGTGAACTCAAAATTCGAATAACCAAAGAAAATTTCCACGTCTAAGTATGCTTTTTAATCAAAAAAAGATTGGAATGTAAATTTTGACCAAGCAGGCCGGGGACTGATAACCTGTGACGTATCAGCAGTGAGTAATGTGGTTTTTGTTTAAAAAAATTCATTTCTGTTAAAATATGTCATAAATTTTTATTTCAAATAATTTCAAGGGAATAATTCATTGATTAAAGTTATAACAATGTGAATATTGTTGCCAGAATTGAATTTTTTAGAGAAAAAAGATTGTCTCTGCTTTATTCCTCGTTCTACGTCATATACCTCCTGCTACGTCATCACTGCACAATTCAAGTCTAAAAAAGGTAACAGGAATGGCGTGAAAAGGTTCTACTTTATAAAATTTCTATTGTTAAAGGGCTCTACTTTTCATCTGGAACTGAAAAAAGTAAGCTTGATAGGGGCTTGAAATTATTTCCGTGACTGTACGTTTTCTCATCCTCAGCATCCCTACCTTGACTTAAATTGGTTGTAAATATATTATTGTCAAATCAGCTAGTCGCCCAAGATACTTACAACTGATTGTCCTCATGGACTATTTTTTTTTACCAGACGATAATGCCAACAAATATGGAGTTATTCTTACTGCCAAGCATGACGCCAGACTGTCCAGTGTGAAATGGTTCACCAGAGAGGGCCTGGTACACAGTACAGAGGATGACGTCAGCGTCTACGACATTGCCGAGCATGCAGACTTTGTGTACAACCCAGGAGATGTGGCTGTGCGAGTGACCAACAGTGACACAGTTGCACCCGTCAGGGAGGGGGAGGGGGAGAGCAGCAATAAAGTTACACCGTCAACGTGCATTGGACAGGTTTGTTTTGGAAAATGTTTATTAATACTAGCCTCATTCTCGCGTTAGTTTGGATGCCAGGACTGGCGGTTACCGCCGTCTCAACAATTAATCGGCTGTGTATTCTGGTGTACAACCCGAGAAACCAAAAAGAAGGCCTGGGACCAAGGCTAACCAAAGAATGCTCAACGATAGCTTTTATTAAATTCTATCTTTCTAACTTAGTTGTTAACTTTTTCTGCCATCAGTAAAACAGATTTTTGCGTTACATGCAGGTAGCAACCGTTGACACGGAGGGTCAGGTGCACATCAGATGGGTTGACGGGACTGTGTCTTGCATTAAACCGCAGGAATTATACAAAGTGGATCCCGCGGTATGTGAATTTTTATTTTACGCTTACTGTATCTTCATTAGGCAGTTTTAAGCAAGTACAGTAAAAATGATAGAGAAGTTCCCGGTGTATGTGAACTATCGTTTTACAGTACAGTATCGCCGTTACTCTCTTCTGAGCAAGTACATAAAACTGAACAGTACGCCAACATTTTACTCTCTCGTGTAACTCGAGAGATTTTAAAGCACCACATACGCTGTATTTTTCCCCCGCGAACGACAGGGACATCACGTGACATATGTTTTTGGCGCGCTTGCCGCGCGCCGTTCCCGCTTTTTTTAAGCTGCGTTAGATTGGAAACTAGTCTCCAGGCTCGCGCCCTTGTACGTGGAACTTCACCAAGAACGTCGTGAAGGGGACGGCAGACGGCGAGTAAACGTTTTGCCGTTTGCTTTTCGCGCGTTTTATATTCTCTCTAATGTTTTTAGCTCTGGAAAATAGAATTGGTAAGCCCAAGCCATCTTGTAATATTCCCTGTTTTGTGTACTGACTCGCAGGAAGACGATCACTCGCATTCAGCTGACGAAGGTGACCGAGAGGGATCTGATGACGAATGGGAAACAGCTAGTGACGTCAGTTCCGGTGATTGGGAGGATTTTAACGAGGAAGACGAGCTAATTATGGACAACGCACACGATCCAGACCTTCAACTATTCATCAACTACGCGTTGTCGGGGGGTCAGCCATTACCACAGGCAGACCAGGTATCCGGGGATGAACCAGAGGGGGACCAATCCTCAAGAGATGAAGAACCTGAAAATGTCGATAATGAGGCTCCATGCGATGTAGACAGCACAGCAAATGATGTTGCGTCACACTCCAACCCAGGTATTGTACGAGTTACGGCAGTTTTAATCTTAATGTGTTTAACAAATTAGAGTATTTATGAGTTTGAAGTGTTTTCAAACTTTTCTTCATTAGCAGGGAGGCGTTCTGCAGCTTTTCGGGCAGTGAACATATCGTGCTAAAAAAATTAACAAGCAGTTTTTAAAAATGTTTATATAGTTAGACCTACCGTTATACTTTTACTGCCGGATTTCCAATAATTTATGGACAAGTTATCTAATTTGATAAGTAAGCTAATATGGACAAATAACCTTACATGAAAGATTATCATATATATGGAAGGGTTACCTATTTTGAACAGATAATCTTGTTTGGACAGATAGCCTTACATGGACAGATTACTCCCGAACTGAAAACAAACATAGCTCTTAAAGAGTTCCGCGAATAAACTGCATTTTTAGATTAATGTAACGTAGCGATATAGCATGGACACGAATGTGGACAATGTCTCAAATTTGACATGTAGAAAAATAGTTTTTTTAGAAAATTTTCGTTTGGGCACCTGTTTCAAAAGCTCATACTCCGAACAGAGTAATTTTATTGCAATGTTTTTGTCTTTTCATGTGCAGCTTTTAGAATGTTAGAAAATGTCCCAGAAGGCCATGCGTTTAGGGACTCCTTGTTTCATCCGGGAAACCTGAGGAAGTTTCTTTCCTGCGTTCGGAAGGAAATGAGCTTGTTACAGACTTCTCTTCCTCCAGGAATTCAAGTTAGAGGGTTTGAGGATCGCATGGTAAGTGTTTTGCTGACCTTCTTTCTAATCATTAGTTGCAGTAGTGGTGATTGGGAGTGAATACAATGTGGAAAAGCGCGCATCTTAACGAACTCAAAATACAGAGTTTATATTTGGCATTTGTAATTCCGCGCCAGGTGCGGATATTTATAGCTACTTTTTGATTGAAACTCTCATTTTCAAGACTAAAGAGCTGACTACTGTTTTTATTCGTGCAAGTACATTAACAAGTTCTTATTGCTAAGATAATTCAAATGTGATTGAAATAGTTTGAACCAATGTTTTGAAATGTACTAGTTTGTATTTTAAAACGGACTTTTTTGTTATCTGCTGTTGTTAGTGTTAATAATTAACTGTATTCATAACTGGCAGCGGTTTTAGTATTCTTTGACCACACTTAAAGATCCCTACTAGCCTCGTTTTGGGTAACTTTGTTTTTGAAAGTTTTTAACTCAAGAATAAGGCTGGTAGGGCTAGTTAGGATGTTGACAAAAGAACACTAAAATGATGCCTTTATTATAGGCTTTCAAGTGATCCTACTTTTCCTACTATTTCCTACTTTTTTGACCCTTCTCCGACTATTCCTACTTTTGTCTTGAAATTCCTACTATTTCTACTTTTTCCTACTTTTTGTATGCTGCAATTTTATCAAATTGTGCAAGGTTGTATCATGCAGGAATAGGGAGTAAG
>JAOBAT010129942.1:0-12498 GCA_026413305.1 Hydrozoanthus tunicans
CTACTACTACTACTACTACTACTACTACTACTACTACTACTACTACTACTACTACTACTACTACTGCTGCTGCTGCTTCTGCTGCTGCTTCTGCTAGTTCTATTACTATTTCAAATTGCTGCTAACTTTAGTTTCAAATAAACAAATAACTAGAAAAGCGAGCTTAAAAGAAATCCATTCGCTGTGGCAATGTGTGTGTTCATGGGAGGTGGGGGATGTGGAAAAATGATTTCTCTGCAAAATATTTTTTCAGTCAAGCTTCAGAAAAATCAAATTTTTTGCCCATTTCTACTCTAGATCTTTTTATATGATTTCGGCAAAAATTTTTTTCTGCTTGAGATGGCCTGCAATTTTTTTACAAATTCTTCCACTCCCCCCCCACTCCACGAGATTAAAAGTCCTTCCTTTCCAAAACTATTCTGAGTAATCGGAATGGTTTGTGCAACGTACGTGATGGGTGATAGTTTGTTAATGTAGCTGAAGAGCAGCCTGCAGCTTAATACTTGCTTTAAGCAACAGCAAGACATAAATAAACACGCAATGTTTTGTTTTTTAAATGTTTTTTTCGGTATTAACTTTGTTACGCGGCGAGAAAGTCAACATAAACAACATATGGTGTGGAAATTTGTTTTGGGTGGGAAAAGTGTAACTATGAAAACATGTGAAAACGTGAAACTCAAATCGGAAATACTAGTGACTTGTGTTTTGACTACTTTCAACAAATTTCAAATTGAGTTGACTTGAAGCAACAACAGAAGAAAAACGCAATGGTTGGGTTTTTAAAAACCTTTTAACAATTAGTTATTAACTTCACGTGGTTTGAGTATAAACATCTGGCGTGGAACAATGCTAAGCGAAATAAAAGGTATGACTATGAATAAACCAACTTTAAATTCGGAACAATGTTGAATACATTTGAATAATAAAGACTCGTATTTTGTTGGCTTTTTGCAATTTTTTAATTAATTTTCCGGTTTGTTTTAAAGGCTCTTATGGCTTCAATGTTTGAACGCCATTTTAATCAAGCTTTTATAGTGCAGTTTTTGATTTAGTTAAAAGTTCTTTTACCTTTTAAGGTTTAAGTCCCTTAGGGCAGGGAATTGAGGCCGACCGCAGTTTTGAGCTTGATCATTTAGCTTCATGACTTGCTGGTGAGCTAATGTGCTATGAAATTTAACCACAGTTTCTTGTCAAACTACTATTTGCCTTTGAGATTTACCCTATTAGTCCGTGACCGTTTGAACACCGGAATCGATTTGTTTGTAAGTATTATTCAAACTGGCTACTTTGCGTATACACAGAGTGAAAACAGTGATTACTTGGTCGATTTGTCTCTGCAAAACCGGTTTGTTTTTTGTCATTATAGCATTTACATAAGGAAAAAAAACGAGATACACCCCAGAAAACAAACCAGAAAGAAGAGACTATTAATGAGTCTCGAATAAGTTGCCTGATCGATTTGCTTAGTTTAAGCAAAGTTTTTCGGCAATTTTAATGAATGTGATTGCTACTAACATGCCAGTGTTTTTAGAAAGAAAAAACAAATTAAATCGGGCACAAAAAGCAGTTGGTAAAAATTAGAAAGCTCCGACTTGAGATAACAATTTGTATTTAAATCGAATACGAATTTAACCAAGTTTACATGTTTTCCGTTCACAAAAAGAACTTTTGTCTCAGTTTCATTTCTTTCCCAGACAGTGAACAAAAGATGAAAGACCCTTAAAACAACCACTTAAAACTGTCATTCTTTTTTTATCTTAGTTCGAGTTTCATTTCATACGACAGGAAATTGTTAATTGCAAACAGAGCTAGCTAAATGGTGCTTATGTGTTAGTGGTCAAGAAAAAATTGATGTTTTTTGGTTTCTAGCTAGAAACTCGCTCAGAGGAATGGAAATTCGGATGATGTATTTGCTGTTCAAAATATTTCTACTCCAAGAGGTCCTTATCTCGTTTGTCCAAACACGATCGCGAGCAGGTAATTAATTTCTGCTGCCATTGTCGGCAATTTGATATATGATCAGACCGTCATAGCTTCTTTGAGAGCAGTAGCCTAGGTATGTTAGTTCCACAAGTTTTCGACATCACATAATTATCAAACAATCTATTTTCTTGATCAATCGCATTCTATCACTTAAAGTGCAAAGGTAGACGTTACATATAAACTTGATCGTAGTTGAAAACTGCATATTCCTGAGCTATGTTAAAGGTTCACAACCAAGTAATCATATAATAAACTCGAGAATAGCTCCCAAGTATAGTTGTTAGAACATAAAACTTTCTTTGTTGTTGTCATCTTTATGGTGAAGACTTACTATAATATTTAGAAGCTGATACCATTATTACATAAACAAAACAAGTGAATAATGCTTTTTGCGGGAGGTGATAACTTGTATGTTGTTCGCCTTTGGGTAACGTTGTGTTTGTTTCTTAATATCAAAAGTGTATTTCAAGAAGCGAATGCTAGCCTTCAGCTGTGTAGTAGATGCCAAAAAAGTATCTATTGAGGAGGAGGTGAATTATAACGGATCCTTTCATAGGAACCACAGAATTTATGGCTAAACATTTGACCAAAAATATAGAATGAAGTTATACCAACTGACGCTGAAATTCGGGCATAAAAAAGACACAATTGAGTTCAGTTTTGAGTGATCACAAATGCAAAATGCAACTCAAAGTTGAATGTCTAAACCAAGCACTTTAGCAGTGTTTCGCACTGTTTTGCTTAAAATAGGGTCACCCCCTCTGAATTCCATTTATCTTGTAAAAACACAAGCTTTTGAAGAAGTATTTATCCCTATTTTTGTCTCTCAAACATACATTCTTTAAATAAATATTTTAACTCTACTTCAGACTTAAACTGATTTAACATGAAAGCATTGAAAATGTTAATGCAGAAAACAGACTTAGTTTTGATTATTTGACTTTTTGGCCTTTTCAATTAACTACAATAATCTAGAACAATCTTACATTTCAACAAGGATATAACTGGAAGGGGTTAATCCACCAAACTATAATCATCATGCATACCGCCTGAGTTTAGTTTTATCCAACCGTACCAGTCCTTTTAAAGTTGTAGTTTAGAACTTAAACATATTTCCAAAGCCTGAAATATACAAAGAGAAGTTGGTGCTAGAGTGTACGTATTATGGTTGTTTGGAGTTTCTCACCTTAGGAAAGTGTGTTTTCTATTACCCAAACAGATATAATTGGTACAAGAGCTCGTAAACTGTTAGATGAGTGACGTAGGATAAAATTTGATACCGAGTCTCTGACTGATAGAAATAAAGAAATTCATAACAACTAAAATTTAAGTAATCGTAGAGATTCCTTATATAAAATAGTGACGAAAAGAAAGGCAAGCGAACTTCGTTTCATTCTACAATTCGTTTTAAAATAATCTTCTTCGAAAATTCGGGAAAATTTTGGATCTTTTTCGGCGAAGTTTTTACATTTCCTGTTGGTATTTCGCGTATATGCTTACTTTTCTTTTTAATACTGGTCCCTGTGTTTTATGTTTCGTTATAATTTCCTTCAGTTTGAAACAGAAATCAACAAGAATTTATAATTATGTTATATTCATATGTTTTCCATTTCCTTGAGAACTACACCACAATCTTTGTAATTGTCGAGGTATGTAAGTCACACGCTTTTGTAACTGCACAATATTTGAAAATGGTTTCGAAATATTACACAGTTTTGTGTTTTTTTCGGAATTGTTTAAAAAAATATTTAGTACACTTTTTAAAATATTTTTCGCAGTCGTTTTCTTTGATCATATGTTATCCATGAAACAATTTTATACATGAATAATCCGCTTATTTCATACCATGTCTCTTCGGAGGTTGAGTGACAACTGAAGATGATAAGGCCCTTTATAGTGCGGTTCCCTGTCTACTGAAATAGAAAGGCATCTGGTTCATAAAACAGTGAAACGGCTCAGCCGAACAAAGGAGCAGTTGGGCTTTATTTTATCGCATAATTAATCTTAGCACCTTGCGAGTAGCGTCAGTACATATGACATTACTATTATAAAATTTTAAACAGAAATCAAAATAGATGAAATTGTTTTGACTAGCCAGAAATATCGGTTCTGTGCGTGTTTTAGTTGTTCAATTACGTTTACATATATTTTTTCTGGTACTCAATATAAGTAGTTCAGAATCCGATGAAAACTTCGAAGTAATTCAAACAACCTTGAAAACCTTCTCTCAAGTGGTCATCATGATCATGGAAAAAATCTAGAAGAAGGTGTCTCTGGCTGATTGATGCAGTTTCAGTTTATAAAAGAAATTAGAACACATTTCTCATAGGTTTAAATAGCAATGGCCTTGTTTTAATGACCAAGCTCTTCTAAACCCGAAGGTTCAAAACGAGGTTGGTCTGCAATGTTTTCCTCAGTCGATAAAGCTGAAGATGGACACGTTGCATTAAAATACACATACGCAGTATCTTTCTTTTCATTAAGTTGAATTTGAGGTTATTTTTCCTTAGAAGCTGTCGAAAGCCTTGTAAGTTGGTTAGTTAGGAATTATTCGTTGAAATATTGAAACACAGACTACTTTTTAGACATATACTGCTAATTTGTATTATCTTCGTAAATTTGCACCGACACAAGGCCATGAGCTTACAAGAGGCCGTTCAATTCATCTGTGAATCGTTTTTGTTGTAGTACCTAGGCCATAGACGTGTGTTACGTAAAGAAGAAAGGAAAATTAAGTTGCGTCAGCTCAATTTTACAGTTGGCGAGTTAATGCTTTGACAACTTGAACTTGTTATGCAACTTAATGATATGCAGCTGGTCGAAAAAAATATAAAAATGAACCAACTAAATTGCTTATTGTAAAACTAATTCAGCACATCCTCTCATTCTTTTTAGAAGCACTTGATAGAAATTAGATTTTGGCTAATGGAAACCATCTTAAATGTTTCTGGAAATTTCTGTGTTTGTAATTTCTGCCATAAATTTGGTTTTGTGGTCAAAAAGATATGTAACATAACTTAGATAAAATGGATTTGAATAAATATACAAACATCGTTTTTTAAAGAAATAATTAATTGAATAAAACATAAACTAAAAGTATCCAAAAACTTATTTCCCTTTTTGCAATGTCAAAGTATCAAAAAATGCCTCAAAAACATTAAGTACTAAGATTTTAAAATTAATTTTTTGTTTTTGAAACGTGAAATTTGCCTCTCCAGTAATTTTTATGCTTCAAATGCAAACCATATTAACTATTTGAAAGTTATTCTTATCGCTAAAGTAAATGAAATACCATAGTCATGCTTTTTTGCTGTGGTTTTCAAAGTCATTCCTTAAGGACTTGGAAAGGTTGATGTTTCAGTGATCTATTAATGTTCTTGATTGATTTATCTGATCGTGACCAGATGGCTAACAAATAGTATGTTCATTTATCATTGTTTGGAATTATGATTAATGACCGATGTTTATTAAGCCCTTCATAGCGATTGTTCTTCATTTACTAAGTAGAACTAATGTTTTACTCATAAAATAATCAGTTTCTGAGATCCAAAAAGTGCAGAAATGTATCTGTGGCTGTTTTAAGAGGTTTCTAGATCAATCATTTAATGACACGTCTTTGAAAAGGTTTGAAAAAAAGCTTGTTTGAGTTAGGGCGTTTGTAACTCGAAAATTATTTCAACAAATATGTTTCTCTGGTAATACTTGAAAATGATAAAACGATACTTTCGATTGTCAAACAATGAACACTGTTCACTCACTGTTAACTGTGCCCCTCTTAGCAGCCATAGTTTAAGTGCCGTCATCTATTGGTTTTTAGGGTTCCATAGTCAAAAAAATTAAAAAATAAAACATTTCAAAATGTTATCTTCACTTATGAATTTTTTTTTTCTTTGACCTATCGATCACGAAAAACGCCAAATTTGGCAGCCAAAGTTTTCTATTATTTTAACTCATTTTAAATATGAATCTTAAGGAACAGAAAATCGGAATAAACTCTTAAATTTGCCTAAATTGCTATTGAGAAACAGCTACTAAAATGTAAAAGTAAAAAAAAGTCTGTGCGAGAGCGAACTAGGGCGCGTCAGCTCAATATTAAAAATAAGAAATAAACAAAAACACATTTTAGTGACAGAAAGCGACAGATCAAAGCAATTTGTTCGGTTCTTGCATTACAGTTTATATATCACAACATTTTCGAACCGAAGCTAAGTTCTTTTTTATATCCGAAAAACCTTTTCAATTTACATCTTATTGTATTGTAATGGCCATGTTCTAGCGCTTTACAGGTTTGTAACGTTTTTGGTCAAACCGTAGTTGCATTCTATAGCTACAGGTTTGTTTTGTCAAACCGTATAGTTTTATTTAAACATGGCAGTACGTGGACGGATGCGGTACATTCCACCTCTTTCGCTTCGGTTCACTTGTAATGTTATCACGCAAGTGTTCATGTGCAAGGTTTGGTTTGGGGGTGGCGTGATAAAGGTGATGATTGAGTTAAAGCAATTGAGCGTATAAATACACTAGAACTCATTCCGGTGTGTCTATTCACCATCTACGTGTCACTGAGGAGTCCAAAAAAGAAGCTGTCTGGCACTGCAAATTTTGGATCTTCTAATCGCACCTTTCACTGACATGTTTAATATCTCACAGTTGCTACATCTTGTATATTTTCACTTTTTCTGTTTTTACAGTATGGCTGGAAGACCTTTTTTTAAAAATTGATCCTGGGACAAACAAAGGCATTTTGTACGGTTCTTACGTTACAGTTTACATTTCACTATATTGTTGTTAGCTATCATACATCCTCAGAGTCAGTGCACAATGTCAATGTTATAAGCTAGGTAACTATAGACACGTTTTATTAAATAAGAGCCAGTAAGGCTTTCGGATGAGGCTGGCCTGTTCTTAAATTCTTTGTTGTTTTCAGCCTCAAGTTTCTCTTATTTCATGATGTTTCCAAACTGTGGATTTGTTGCCCGGAACAATAAAAAGCGCTAAGAAACACATGTTTACATTTTTCATCGCAGTATGCGATGTTTTATTATTAAGTAACTCTTTGTATTTTTTTTTTATTAGTTTAACAGTTTTACAGTTTTTTATATTTACCACTTTAAGTTACAAACGTATTTTATATTTACAAGTTTCACAAACGTGGAAGGCGTAGGAAACAGCCCATAGGGGCTAACGAGTTTCTACACATTACCGTAGTTTTTGACAATAGACAATATTAGTGCTGAAGAACTTATACAAACAGATATAGACTGATTATAGATCATGCCAAGACAGAAAAGACCATGCTTCACAGGAAGATGAATCAAGTATGGACAAATTAACATGGTGAACACGATATGTACGAAGGTTTTATGATACGACAAAATTTAAATACTTTTTGAACTCTTTCTTAAAAATTGAAAGTGATGAACTGTTTCGTATCACCAGAGGGATATCATTCCATACTTTTGCAGCTGAATATTTGATATCAAATTTACCGTAATTTGTGTTTGTCTTGCGGATATAGAGTTTTTTTTGTTAGCTTTGGAGTGTGTGTTTTATGGATGACTTATTGGTTTGATATAATATTCAAATATTCCTTCAGGTAATAAATTGTTTACACGTTTATACATCAATTCCCCTTGCTGCATTCGAGTGATATCATGAACTGTCAGAATTTGGAGCTTAGAGAATAAATATAGGTTTGCTTGCATGGGTTTCTATTATCTGTAAATAGACTAAGTAGAATAGC
Organism: Hydrozoanthus tunicans; assembly: GCA_026413305.1. Lineage (NCBI taxonomy): Eukaryota > Metazoa > Cnidaria > Anthozoa > Zoantharia > Hydrozoanthidae > Hydrozoanthus > Hydrozoanthus tunicans. Next base: position 7,727 of record JAOBAT010129942.1, read on the forward strand.
CCTTATTGTACGTTTTGTTTCATACACATCAATTTTATTCTGTAATTTTTTTGAGTTCTGTAAAGTGCGCAAGAGCATCTATTTATGATTTGCTACAATAAACAAAATTAAATTATTATTATTATCATAATTATAATTTTCATTAGTATTATTGTTATTTTTATTATTATCATTTTTATTATTGATATTAATATTGTTATTATTATTATTAATAGAGAATACTTAAAATGAATTGCCCGCGTACGATTTTTATTTGGACCTCAATCTGTGTACAAGGATTAAACACAAAGTTCTTAGAGTTTTAGCTTGGTTAATGTTCTTTGCTTGTTCTTTAAGTGTGGCCAATCGCCAAGATTGTTTTTAAAAAAAGTGTGTAAAACGCTATCCGTTTCTGAGAATCATAACACTGGTGCCAGTTGTTCGAAAGCCGATTAACCTTAAACCAGGATTAACTCTTAACAAAACCTATTGGTTTTCAAGGTAATTAACCCTGAATTAGGGCTTGTCGTCTCTCTCTGATGGGGATTACTTTAATAACGAGAAGATGAAATTCATATTCCCCAAGTGGCCATGAAATGTTCTGTTTATCTTAAGTATAGACACTGATGAAGTTCCTACATAAAATACAACTTTTCATTAAAAGGAACTGGCCGCACGCCTAAGCGGGAATCTCTGACTCTTGTATAATTTGCTAAACATGTTAGTAACCATGGCGACACCAATATCCTCTCACGTGAAAGATAAAATTAGTATCTTTACTGCGCGCGATGAAGATTTTTTTATAAAGGGAAAAATCCCGGTATTTCATCTATACAATAAAGTATGTTTCATTCGCCGTAAAGTTGTAATCGAGATTACTTACGGGAAGTACGTCATTAAATTATCTTTGTGCGAGAAAGGAATTGTCTTATAATGTACGCTAATAAATGTCCAAAATACATTTTCTTTCATTGAATATCAAAAGGAGTCTTGCATTGCTGATGAATGTTCACAAAATGTAATGCCATTGAATTTTTCCCTCGCATATAAATAATTTTTATTTCGGCATTGTTGATAACATTTCCATATAAATGAAACAAATATTGGCGTGAATGGTTGAAAACTTTCACTAAATGAAACTAAGTCTAAAAAGTTAAGCGTCTGTATTTGGTTACTGATAGTCTACGGGACTAATATGTCTTTTATTCACTAGGCTTTGGTGATACAGAAAGTTGCATGGATCCTATCGACCCTAATAAGGGACAACTGATACATTTGTGATAGTTTAGCAAAATTTGTAGTGTATAAACTTTGTAAGTCGAAAACTAATGAAAGTTTAAGGTGACACTATTTTGCTAATTTTTCAAAGAGGCGGCCATGCCACTTTGAAAAACCGCCGTTTATGTTTAAAATGAAGTTGTAGGGAAAGCCTGGAAAAATTGGAAAACTCAAACCTACTCATCTAGGACAACAAGTCTGTTTCGCAGTGAAATATTGATGACTTTTATTAGAACACAGATATCTGGACTGAGACTGGAAGAAAACATGGAGCATGCGCAGAACCATTGTTAAACAGCAAGCTCGTTAGTATTTGTTTTGACTATAAACTAATTGAACAGCGTTTAGTTACAAACTCATTGAACAGTTTTCAGCTGCTAGATGATCAGGAACAGTCCACAAAATTTTCATTCTCTTTTGAGTATTTCTTAGCTGTGAAGGAAAATATCTTTTGATTGTCGAACCTGCAGCGGCCATGAGTTGTTCTGCATTTCTACACCTAGTAATGCTTTTGAATATAGTGATAATGGTTGCTGCTTCAGATTTGGAAGGCAACGAAACAAGTTTGGGTAAGTTTACAGTCTTTTTTTGTGAATCTTCAGATTTTATGGTGATTTGGAACTTTAATAATCGGTTGGTCAAAATTTAAAATTTTGCGGTTAATTTGTTTGAGGAAAAATTTTAAACACCGCAATAAAGGACTCAAAATAAATCAGGAAGAAGTATTTCTTCAACTTTTTTTCTGTTAGGGATGCAATTGAGATGTTTCTAGCGTAACTTAATCGTTGTGGGTTACATTTAGATGTTTAATTGTTGGGCCTATAATTAGTACCGTTCTGCGTGATGTTTTGCTCGGTTAAAGTCTGTGAGTCGGCAATCGAAATTATTGGTTCCCGTCTCGCGAAGCTTTTGTTAATGCAAGAGATGAAGAAAAAAATGGAAGAGCTCTCTCTCTGCATATATTTAGCTAAACCGTGTCCCCTCGAAAAAAAAACCACAACTCACAAACTGGCTTTAAAACTGTCTTCTAAAAAGCTCCAATTCTGAATTTCATAACAAAGATTATTTTCACCTATAGAAACGTTTGCCATTTTCGCTCGAACAGGTGATCTGTCATAATATTTAATTAGATTACCTGCAAAACTGTTTGCTTGCTGGGAATATGGTCTTGTTTAGAAGGCCAGCTGTTGTTTCGATAATTAGCTAGACGGATCTAGAACCAATTGTTCGAAATTCGAAATTAGTAGTAACTATTTTTGCCGAACATGGCATTAGGAATTTTGAAACTTTATAGAAAGTTCAAAGTAAAAGAATTATACAAGATTTTGGTGCAAAGTATCAGCGGTATGAAATAAATTCTTCAATTTAAAGATTGTTTGTCGTAACTGAATCACACGCACTTTCAATTAGCCGTTTAAATCGAACGGTAAACAAACGATGGAAAAGATATTGAACTGGCTCCTTAATTGGAAACTCTATTTAGTTAAGCCGACCCTATCAAATATGGAGTTTCCGCACAAAGGGTAAAATTTAAAGTTTTCATGGAGCGGATGTTATGAGAATAAACGTGAGTTCTTAACCGATAACAAAACAAACAGGTTTTGAAAGTTACATAATTTAAGGTCCAAAAACATTTTTCCCCGGAGACATGTGTCAATAACTGAAAAAAAAAACCCGCTCAAACTGAAGGACGACCTTAACAAAGCCATATAATTTAAAGCTGTTGATAATGCATGCATAGTGAGGCGGTACAGTAACATGTATTTTTAAAGCAGAAGTCTTAATGAAGATTAGAATAATTTTGCATACAATATTTCCTGTCAACTAATGAATATATAGGACGGTCGAATGCAATTTTTTTAGCAACTGCCATGATTTGTTACAGAAACCTATGGTGTGCGCTTGAATCACTGAAACACATAATTTCGAAGCTCGGGAAATTTTCAGCAATGTTTTACTTGAACGTCAGTAGTGCGAGAGGCGGCTAATACAATGTTTTGAGCCGACAATCATATTCAAAACTTAACAAAGAAAATCGCTTCTTGTATTTACAAGATTGCTACGTTCTCTATCCACCTTTAATTTTTGTCAAACATGCCATGTAATAGTTTACATTTTAAGAAAAAGTGTACGACGCTATTGCGAAAGACATCTTCGCATTTTGAGAATTTCATGCTCGATTAATTCTTTTTTGTCATCATGCAAATTTGTTTGCTTGCGATATACCGTCGCACCGTTGGTTTTTTTTCTAAGAAGTTTAATGAGAGATTCAATCGATAAGGAAAATAAACTAATAAACTGCTCAGTCTAACTTAAACAGTATCATTGAACGATGGGGTATGAGCCACGTGCACTGGCACACTTACCAAGCGATGACGTCATAAATCACATGACAACGAAAATTTTCTGAATCTTGTTGTTTTAGAGTTTGTTTGACCACTTTGTGTTTTTTAGTTTGCAAGAACCCATAAAACATTCAATTTGAAAGATTACGTCATAAATCATGTGACTATGAAACTTTCCAAAGTAATTTGTATTGCTTTTTCTGAGTGGTTTTTCAAACGAAGAAATTGCGTGTATTGATAGTCGTCTTAGCCTGAACAAATTAAAAACTGACTGTGTTTTTCTGTATATTTTAAATCGATAAAACGCTTCTCGGCAGAAATTATTACTCGTGGCCGAATCGATTAATAAGCCTAAATGCACTTTTTAAACCTTTTTTTATATTTTGAGTTTCCTTGATTCAATTTTACAGATGCCCAGTTGTAGGATGTGTTAAGGCGGGAGTAAACCCAAAGCCCGCTTTGTGGCTACTTTTCCTCAAGTTTCTTCAGATATCTCCCTTCATAGTTTGAATCTTCAAAATCACTGTACTTAAAACACATACGAAATGAAGAAGAGTCAGCTTGAATACTTTAAGAATTTTTGGACGAATTTTGAATTTTATTTTTTTCTTGAAGATTGGTGGTATTAAAGAGTTTTTCGAATTTGGTAATTTTTTGGGAAGTTTTAAAATTAATATTTGCCAGGAGGGACGGTTTGCTGATTTTACTCAAATTTCTTCTTTTTCAAATATCTTTTTCAACTACTTCACTATCCAACAAAAGTTTGGGTTTACTCCTTCCTTAATCAAAATAAAAAAATTTGACGGATGTCAAAGAACGCTTTTTTAGTTGTATTTTCTGGGATACTGACGTCTGGCAAAGCATTTAGTAGCTTAGATCATTTCTTATTTTTGCATTGCTGACCAAACACTTGCCTTCATGTGGCCAGTAAACATTACTGGTACCTAGTTCCATAGTTTACTAATTAAAAACATGAAAAAGAATTTTCAAATTTGAAGTCACTTGTCTTCTGACGTCATCAATTGCGATCGCACTTCTTGGGCGAGAACTGAAAGTGGTCAAACAACAGGTTTTGTAAAATTGCCGTGGTTATTTGATTTATGACGCCATTGCTTGATAAGTGAGCCCGTGACTCATACCCAATCGTTTAGTGATAAAAATGGTATTTCT
>JAOBAT010129953.1:0-12496 GCA_026413305.1 Hydrozoanthus tunicans
TGCATTCTGATTGGCTACGTTACTCATAGGCTATTAGTGATAGCCTACGAGTAGCGATTGCGCGTGATCATATTTGTTGTAAATATTAAAAAATTGATTTTAGAGCTTTAAAAAAAGAATTTTTACTTCTGATTTTTGACCAACTAGTATGATTTTACTGCGGCCAAATGGGCTATTTGGCTACTAGCCCATGAGGGCGAGAGGGATAATTGTTAATAATTACTCGGCCACATGCGATTTTCTATTATGATTTAGTTGTTGAGCGCTTTCTTAAAGTTTGATATGAACGTTTGTGTCTTGTTAGGACCCCGTCTTCAAAAGCAAGCAAGAAGATGTCAGAAGTTATTGACTGCATTGCGTACATAGTGCGCAAAGCCTTTTGGAGCTTTTGGGTGTTCCTGAAGTTTGTGCTGTTACGAATGTTGGACCTCCTGGGACTAGTTTTCAATATTTTGGCCTGCTTGACGCTTCTGAGGTTTCCAATCATGATACAGCAGTTTATACAGCTGAGGTCTTTTTGGGAATGGAGATTCGTAGGTCTGATCCAACTTCAAATATTCATTTCCGACCTCCCATTCCTGGTAATGGCGATATTGATGACTGTCTTCACATTTGGGTTCGTCTTGATCCCGTTTGTGCGGGAGCTGCGAAAAGAGAACGTAGATTTTTTCGACTACTGCGCCCCAAAAATTGATGACGATGAAGATTCTTTTCATATTCTATATGATGGATTTACTCTACGACGCATAATAGCTGATTATTTTTTCAAAACACTTTGTGATATTCTTTGTGTTCCATTGGCGATCATCTGCCTATGCTCTTGGAGGTGTTTCATTTTTCTACGAAAGTTCAACAAGAAATTTAAAGGCTGGTCTGGTTGGAAATGGAGAGCCGTTGCTGTTGAACAATTTCTGCAGCTCTTACTGGACATTCCGTGCATTCTCTTGGGCCTCATTCTTTTACCAACTTGGCGAATCCCATTTCTTGTTCGCAGGTCAAGAAACAAAAAATGGGATACTTTTCGTCTCTATGTGTTTTCAGAAGCTTTTCTGTTGATAATCGACCTGTTCTGTTTCATAGCATTCCTATTTACAATAGTAACATGGAGAGGGCCTATTCTCGTTAACAAAATGTTAAAAACAGAAGCATCACAATGGAAGTTTAGAAAACTCGTCATACTACAAGCAGGCTTAGTCTTCGTGGACATTCCTTGTATCCTTTGTGCAATATGTGTCTTTGCAACAGTATGGAGAATTCGGCCATTTATTAATAACTTGAGTAAAAATGAGTGGAAAATGCGACGAAATTGCCTTGTTCAGGTGGCAATGCTGTTTGTAGACGTGGGATGCCTTATCATTGGAATCGTGGTAGTTATAACACTCTGGAGATTGTACCCTCTCATTTGTGATGTTAAGAAATACTGCAGGCCAAGGAAAACACACTCCGAAGAGGATGAAAAAACGGAAGGAACATCAGAAGAAGCAGGTTCACAGATTCAAACGTGGAAGATAAGGAAAGCCATCTTGAAACACTTTTTGTTTCTTTTTGTAGACATTCCTGCGATTGCTTTATGTTTCTTTGTCCTTGTGACAGTTGTTAGACTGCCCAAGTTGCTTGCCAAGTTGATACAAAGCGGAAATTTCTACATGGAGTTTGCAATAACAGTGTACTTTCAAGTCGGCAAATTGCTAATTGACATTGTGTTTATTTGTTTGTTTGTTGTGCTGATGATCTTGCGACCAATACAGTCATGGGTGCACCTTTTGGAAGATGTAGAACACAAAAAATGTAGGGTTCTTCGCTTTTACATGCAGTTTGTGCCTAATATTATCGCCAAACGTGTCCAAATGTACCGCGAATTGGAAGAAATGTTTTCAATTTGTTTAAAGATAAGAAGTGATGTTCAATCAACTCGATATAGATTGTCAGTTATCAATATGAAGTACCTCGCTGAACTTCAATGGATTCGAGACAAGCTCAGGGAACATGAGTTGGACGAAGAGTATGATCACATGATCCACATGGTGTACTGGTGGGAGTCCAAACGAGCTCACAAATTGTCGCGATTGTACAGGTAAGTGAGAGAAAAAGACGTAGCTCGGTTGGATAATTTGTCAGCCTTTCGAGGTAGTAGATATCCCCAGTTCTTTCTTTCTTCATTAACCCAAGAGTCTGCTGCGAATTCTGTTGATCTATAAAACTTATTTTCTGAAATCAGTAAACCGGAGCATTGGTAAAGAGAGAGAGGAAAGATCCACACGAAACTCCACTATCTTACCAGAATCCGTTGAACTTAATTACATGTCCCATTAAAGAACAACCTCATAGTTTTACCTTTATATTGACAAGAGCTCAATTCTCACATCAAACTTAATTTACAGTAGCGTTTTGGGGTAAAAGAAATTAAAAGGAGGGAATTATGATCGCACCCTATTCCCAATTAGTGCTAACCCAGGGTTAATTTCTTAATCCATGTTTCTGTTTCCTAGCTTCTGGAGCTTGCTTTTGGCTGAAATTTTTGGACTGACCTGTTTGTTTTGTTGGTAGATCTGACCAGTGTTCTGTATGTAAAACAAAGCTTTACTTATGAAGACATTTTTGTTTGAGTTTGTCTTAATCCAGTTTTAAGTTAATCGGGAACCAGATCCTGGATTGCATCATGGTTGAGATACAAAAGACTGACAAGTCTTTTAACAAAACATAGTCATTAGTGTCATTATGCTTTGGCTGAATCAATTTAAATCCCACAAGAATAGGTAACAGGTAACAGTTTTTAACGTCAGTGAAATAGTATACACTTATGTATAGTCCTCAGGAAAAAAACATCAGCCTCGAGGGAAAACAAAACTAACTTGTTTCCCGAGGGACTATGCATTAAGTACTTTGTTATATAATTGGATTTCCCTTAAGCAATCATACAGCAAAAGTAGATGTACTCTGCGCATGGGTAACAACTGCACCAGTGTAGCCCGGTCGCGAGAAATTTGAGTTTGATTAAGGGCGCTTGACCAAGAATGAACGAATCACAATGCTCGTTTTGTTGAGTAAACATCTAGGTATAAGACAAACTGTTATTTTTGTCATCTAAGTTACTGCATCTAAGCAAGTTGTGACCTCGGAGTTAAATGCTTTTGTTTTCATGAACCAACAGTTGTGAGTTGAACTATCTGACCCATCCTAATGTGGCGATTCACAACCGAAATTTGCTGATGTACAACAATGAGATGCTGAAGTACGAGAGCAAAGTGCAGCAACAGTATCGTCAGTTGGAGGAGTACGTTCTCCCTAAGGTACCCCTATGGGCAGTTCAGACTGGCCTTGCTACAAGAACCCGGAAAGAAACCCAGTTAGTGCTAATCAGGTAAGCTTTGTGGCCCAGTAACAGCAAGGTAGTGCCCGAGGAATAGGCTGCATTTGAAATACTATTAAACCTCAAGGTGTTAAAAAACTATTAAAGTGCCTATGAAATGAACTTTCAGTAGATAGACCTTGCTAAATGAGGAATAGCGGTGAATAAACTTTGTTAAAATCTTTTTATGGTTCTCTAGGTATTAGCATTTAGTGTTTTCAACTGATTTCTACTGTCAATCCATAACCTTTGGATGAGATTGAGCCAAAATTGGTCTGTTGATCTACCCCGAGATACATCATCAGTCTAAGTTTGGATCAAATTCACCAAAAGATTATTGATTGTTATGATATGTTAACTGAATAATTGTTTTGTAATGCGCACGTATTGTCAATTTTTACTTCCTGCAGATGCCTGCCGTTTGGAATATTCTTAACCACAACGTTGATTTTACTGAATCTGGCCTTTGTGTACCGGTTCCCAGCCCTTGTGCGTAACTTGTGGGGTCACTGGTACAATAGGAGGGAAATAGTGCTAAACTCAACCAAGGAATATGTGTATGACTTTGTTACAATTCTTCGCATTCTCCTTGTGTTGGTACTGATCTACCGTGCCCCTTTTTTGATTACTGACATTATCCGAGACGTGTTTTACCTCCGAAGCTGGCGAGCAGTGAGAGAAACTGCCAAGCGATATCCTCCTAGGATATTAGATGACTTTGTTGAAATGGTCAAGGCTGTGTGTAGTTGGAAGAGTGTACGCTTTATCATAACAACGATGTTGTTCGGTCTGTTCATGCCTGCTGAGCTCTTTTTAACAGTCGTTAAACTTCTCGGTTTCAATAAATGTGTTGCCTTTTTGCTTACAGGTATATTGTACACTACTTTTGTTGGTTTTCCTTTTGTGCTGTCCTTCTACCTTGGAAGTGAACTGTTGACCCTGGGATACGGGTCCTATCTCAACTTGATTATTGCCTTGTTTGGTGGAACCCTTGTTTTTGTTCTCGGTATCATGGCTATTTCGCTTTTGCGAAACCCTGACGAGCTGCCGTCGATAAAACCCGTCCCATATGACTATTTGAGGTTCAACTGGTCCAACATACACGTTATTGTCTTCGAGATCGTCGAATATTTACAATTGTTGGCTTTGGTGTTTATTGTGGCCGACCTTCCAATGGTAGGCGCTAATGTTTTGCGTACTGCCTCCCGCTACCTTCTTCTCCATTTCGCAACGTTTGGAGTAAAGTTTTGGATTACGTTTGTGCTGTTTGTTATTTGGTTTTTTTGTGTTGGTGCACCTGTAATTTTTGAGCAGATTTTAGAGAGTCTTCCTCGTGGGACTTGTGCGAAGAATATTGGTTGGACCCTGCTAGTGTCACTTTTGGGGAAGACTTTGTTCGTGACAATGGTGGAGAGTTTGGTATCGATGTTGGCTTGCAATTACGATGTCTGCATAGTGGCTAACAGTACATGTAATGGCTCTGAAATAACGGTTCCTACACTGAATGACGATCCTAATATACATTGTTGGAAAGGAAACCACCAAGCGATAGCCTTCTTTGGGTTGTTTGGATTGGTTTGGTATGCTACAACCTCGATCATATTTGGAACAAAGTATGGTGATGTCACGCATCCAAAACAGGACTTTTCTTTTTCCCCAGTTTACAACACGTTTGTTGACTTTGTTAAGGCTATTATGGTGGGAGTTGTTGTTCTGGCCTTTTCTGACACTTATTTGGCGCTCATTGCTTTGCTGATATTGAATGTGTTTGCTTTGATCTTTACTGTAGTGTTCCAGAAAATGTTCGATTATCCTGCGTCCAATTCTTTCGGTCTTACCGTTTGGCGCAGTGTCGGTTTCTTGAGCGGAATGTCTGCTTCGATTGCCGCCATCCTCGCCAAAGTTATTTCTGATCCTCACTCATGGATCCCGTTAGTCGTTTTATGCATTTCCATTTTAGTTGCTTTGCTGGTAGCTATTATAGCAAGCTTGTTAAAGAAAATAACCACTCCTATGGAAGAAAAACGCAAAACGTTCCGTTTAACTTTGCTTAAACTTGAAAAGGAACTAGTTAGTAAGAATCAAATGGTGAATTCGTGGTCAAAGCAGAGAAAACAGTGGAGGCGAGTTGTAAAGAACGTTTACGAAGCGCAGACTAGTATCACGCGTACGGATCAGTGTGTCTATAACTCGCTTCAGATTGACGTTGTTGTTGAAGGTGAGGCGCATGTTGAGCCTGAAGTGCCAGGAACACCTTTACATCAATGGGATCCAATGATGGACTTGCCACCTCCCCCCAGTTATGATGACCTATTCCCTAATATCAAGGGCGAGTATGGTATCCCCCCTGATCGCCCGTCTCCACGAGACAGCCCCTCTTTACATGAACCGTTATCTAGTTCAAGATCAAGTGAGGGCTTTAGTATGGTACCCACAGAGGAACCCTTACCTAGTCCCCAGTCAGATAAAGAGGATACAGGCATGGTTATGGTAGAAGAACCGGCAAGCAGTTTCCAGCTAGAGAAGGTATATATCATCTTTAAAGAGCATATGACACCAATAGTTGACACCAGCAGTTGACACCATTGTTGTACATCAGCAAATTTCGGTTGTGAAAAAGTGTTCCCTCCAAAAGAACAACAAGATGAAGTAGCAGGTCACATGCGTCTCATCTCAGTCCATCTAAAATCGACTTTAAAATATCTGTAACTAATAGAGTTTCTATCGAAAACTCTAGCAGTTACGGATGTTTTAAAATCGACTTATAACTTTACTTGGTGGCACCATTTTAGATGGACTGAGAAGAGACGCATGTGACCTGTTACGTCATCTTGTTGCTCTTTTGGAGGGAACACTTTTAGCGGAAAAAATTCAAAATTCTTCACGCCGTATCTTGGCGTACTTTCATCGTATGTTTCTCAAACTTGGCAAACCAATGTTTTTTATACTATACTTTTTGAAAATTCAAAAACTGATTTTGTGTCATATGCTCTTTAAGACATTATTTAGTTTAGTTTTGTATAACAGGGTGCAAGCGAGAGTGAATCATGGGTGTTTTCCACGGAGAGTCGCATCTGACTTACAAAGTGCACAGCTAGGCAACGATCTAAGTGAACAAAAGTTTTGATAAAACGTATTATTCAACTTATGGAACAAAATGTTTAAAAAGCTTCCGAGGTTTTGAGACTTTAAGTGTAAATTTAAAAGTAACTCATGTTTACAATGTTGTTTGAATAAAACTGAAAAGTAATGGTTACGATTTTTTATAGTACTTTACAGTAATTATAATGGGAAAGCTTCCTTTCTACGGGCTTCAGCAGTGACGGATCTCAAATATTAGGGGTGAGGGGGGAATTGAAAGATATGAATATTTAGAGTCCCTGTAAAGCTTTTTTTTTTACTTTTTGAATTTAAACTGTTGTCAACTTTGAACGCAAAATTCGAACGACCAAAGAAAATATCCAACTCTAAGTATGCTTTTTAATGAAAAAAAGATTGGAATGTAAATGTTGACCGAGCACGCCGGGGACTGGTAACATGTCACGTAGCAGCAATGATTTGTGTTGATTTTGCTTGAAAAGTTGCATTTCTTGACTCATTCTATGTTTCTGCTGTTTCAGATCGACACTCCGGCTGAGACTTGTTACAATGCTCCCGATATCATGGCTAGTTATAGTGGTTACAACCTCCCTGATATATCCGGAGAGTTTTCCAGAACCAAGGACTTTAACCCAGTTACCGAGCTCGAGTGCAGCGGGAGTAACCTTTTACTCCTACTCGAACACCACATCCACTATGGTGCCTTCTCGTTTTCCTTCGTTTCTCAACTGAGTACCTGGCGCAAAAAAGCTCGTCATGGTAACTGGAATGGCTTGTTACAGTGCTTGCAGGCTCTAGAAGCTAGCATTACAAATAGTTTTAGCAATCCATCTTACGCGAATCTCATCGCTGGAAAAGAAGCTTTAGAACCAGCCCGAGAGCTTGGTCCAGATCCCGACACCGAAGACCCACCAGTGTTTACACCTGAGCCACGTGACCCCGAGTCGATTCGTGTCCAATCAGATGCCTTGCGTTCACAAATGTTGCAAGATATTAGTACCATTCACAATAACAGTACAGAGTGGGTTCAACTACTAGACGCGATCCTACCAGCGATTCCAGTTTTTCGTAGGTGGGGTTGGAATACCATCGTAGAAGGTGCAACATTCGAAATTCATCTTCGACGCCGAGTTCAAGGCACAGTAACGGAAATTGGTCCAAGAGGTATTCCCTTAGCTAAGGGGGCCGGTATTGTTTTCCCTAAAGAGATCCGTGGGTCGTTTGAGGGCGAAGGGCGAAAGATTAGATTTTATAAAGGCTTTGAACCAAAAGGAAAGAAGGGACCGATTAGTGTAACAGTCACTGAACTTGCGTTGAAGGAGCAGAATTCTAAGCTATACATTACAATGGGAAACAAACGAGTTTCTTTCAATAAGGCTTTGGATAGCGTTCGCGTTTTAACTTGGAAGTAAGAATGTTATAGTAGGCGTTGAATAACAACAACTAATGCTAAGTTCTGCTAACTAGAAACTTTAAATGTTACAATTCTCGCGAGTTTGACATGTATTACTCAGTTTTGCTTTCACGAACTCTGCTTTGTTTAACCTTTGAGGATTTCCCCAAACCCGCAATCGTTTATGTCACGCAATATTTTTACTAACGGTTGTTCATGGTTACTATGCTCATTTAGTGGGTGGCTTCTCCTAAATCGTCATACAATTGGTACAGGATTTACTGGAGCCAAAACCAATTGTGGAATCGCACACAATTTGAAAATCCAGTTGACGAACAGTAACTGTTTTGTTATTTTCCATTTTAAGAAGATATACAGTTTTCTGTCAGTAATTGTTTAAGTATAAGCACGCTGAGTGTAACAGCAACGATAAAACCCGAGTTCGTGGGATATTTTCCCCAACCTGGTAAGGAAAATCCTGGCGAGATTTTATTCCTACTGGTACAACAGCACGAAGCACGTGAACATTGCATAACAGGTTTCGAAGTTAAAAAAATGGTTAGGTCGCTTTTTGGCGACCAACTGGAGAAATGTAGGACTTCGCCAGATGCAAATTCTAAGTCGCCAGTTTGTATAATCAAAATAATGTTCGGGTTCCGCTTTTTGAAAATGTTTGATATCGTTCAGCATGGCATGGGACACACTTGTACTATTTAAATACGAAAATACCAAACAAAAAATAACATACTTCTACAAAACTATCTTGCCAAGCAAAGACGTCCTCTGGAAGCTGTGGCGTGACGATTTCAGGAGCAGACGAACTTATTTCTCTAAAAACTTTCTGCTTGTGCGATTCGGCCCATTCTTTTACGACGAACGCAAAGCAAGAAGAGATAAGAGGTTTATATAAACGTTAGTGCTTTATTGTACATCTGAATCATGCAAAATTCAGGTCGCCAAAGTGGCGACTTTACGTCAGTATTTAGTCGCCAAGGAGAAAAAGTTAGTCGCATTGGCGACCGTATTGGTCGCAATTTCGAGCCCTGCGTAAGCTATTATGTCTGAATACCCTTAAGAACAAATTGTTAAAGTACTATTGACACCACTTTGTCAGTGGTACTTTTACAGCTCTAAGAACTTTACCAACACTTCCGTTCGACTGTAAATAGAGAAAAGTGCTTACCTGATCGTTTTAAAGCCGTGAAATAAGCTTTCAAAATAGTGCATTCAGTGCGAACAAACGACGGCGTATTAAGACGTAACATGGTTTGAAAGGACTCCAAACTGCTCTTTTCTAGCGGAGTTCTTTGCTCAAACACTGCGCCGGCATCAGCCATGCAAACTTCGCCATGATCAATAGGCCTTATGCATGATTACGTCAAACTAGTCACTTTCACCCCAAAGCCTCGTATTCAAGAAATAGGTGTGAGCATTTTGCACGTGCAAACCTTGTTCACGAAGGAATTCTTTTCATTGCGGACGCTTTGAGGTTTGATTTATGAAAATATTCGGGTGTTTGACGTATACATACATAAGGCCTATTGAATTTGACCGGGAAAATGAGATTGGTCTCCTGGCTTTCAAATCATGTGACATGACACATATCTAATGACCTTAAAAAGTTTTCATTCGTTTTTTATGCTAAAGTAGGTAGTTTGTCTTAGTAAATTATCCGCAAGATTTATTGTTAAAACCGGTTGCAAGCACCTAAGCGGAAATTATACGGGTCAAACTTCAATTTTAGTTCTAGATGTATACCCTAGTTTCAGTAGCACTTTAACAGCGTACATACGCTTTGTATTGCAAAACCCTTTTTACATTGATTACTTGCCTTGAAAAACATATTTAATTATACATGAACACAAATAATTACTTCAACTAGCAGTCCAAAGGTTAAACTTCGCCGCGGGAAATTCCGAAATTTCTCGAGAGCCTTCGTTAATCGCGTACCGAGATCTTCTCCCGAGGGTTGAGAAGGTCTGGGTAGGAAGGTTAAGCCCCTTGTAAGACCTCAGTTTAATCTTTGCTGAGTTAGTGTAATGTAGCGTATTAGGGATTGTCCTTGATAACTGTGATTGTATATTCTCGTGAACATTAGCTCTAGAGTAAACGAACAATAGATGTTTTAAATTCAGTAGAAGTTTTAATAAAATTAAAACGAGACATCCTGTTTGATTAGAATTCATCGAGCCCGAGGTTTTATCAATCCACGAGTTTAACGTAACTGTTCGAGACTGCTGCAACAACAGCAAAGAACACAGTAAACTTCATATCTGACGCAGCCCAAGCTCTTTCATTAACAGGATTTTAGTGTATCTCTTGCTTTCCCGAGTGACTAGCTGGTGCATGCAATAACGAAAAGGGAGTTGCGGAACTGTTTATATATACTTAACTATACATAACGTTCTATTAACAGGATATGAGGGGTCTTAATTGCATTCATATTATTTTGCCAATTGATGGCTGCCAATACGGACGGCAGTCCCAGTATGACTCGAAATCCCCTAAAAGTAGGACAACTAGAAATAAATACGCTCATAACTTCTATGTTAATGAAACTGTTCTAATTTGTTTTCCATCTTTCTTTGTTGAGTCTTTCTAAGGTATACCATGCACCACACTTTCTCCCGCAACTGAAAATTTTCAACCGTTTTGAGTTTTAGAAAAACTGCAAAAAGACAGTCAAACTAAAGAGTAAAAACTGATAAATACCGTAACAAGTTACAAAGTCGTCGTGTCCGCTAGTCAGTTTGATGGGGTAGTGCGTTTAGCTCTCTTCAAAAATACGAAGTCTATGAGGCCTGTGAAAAGTAGGTCAACTGTAGGCGCGAATAATTTCGCTTGATAGATTCAGTGTAACACACAGAAAAACAAAGTTTCCCAGCTACTAAGGTTGTTCTTTCTGAATACATTAATACACAGGCATTGGCTTCTATAGAGACGATGGTTTTGTGGTATTTATAATCACTCCGGGACCGCGAGCACTACGATTCAGAAAAAACGTAATCATTTACTGCAAATAGTACGAACCCTCGGAACTGCATGATCTAAAGACTTTTGCTTCCTGAACGTCACAACACTAAACAAGAAATTGTTTCATCCCCTTTTGGCTAAAGGTTTATAGATAATTATTGGGTATTTAGAATAAGCTTTTTGTTTAGATAAAATTCAGCCGCTCGAGATGTCAGCCTAAGTGAAACTGGGTGAAAAAAGCAGACACTGCTATTCGTTTCCATAGTTAATCACAGGTCGAAGCTTAGAAAAAAGTTGAACCAGGTGTCTTGCTTGAGCAAAAAAGTTATTAACCAAGGTTTTAATGCATGAGGCGTTGATTATAATAACTGAGATCCTCGTGGAGATCCAGTTTTGGCGTCCGATTGGTCAGGTCTCACAGGCGGAACTGTTCCGGGCCCAACTGGACATTGTACTATCGTTGTGATAGAACAAAGCGAGCAAGAGCGCGGAGCCATTGATAAACGGTCCTGAACCTGAACTTTTTATTTACTATTACGTCCTGGAAGCAAAAGACTTAAGATCAGTTCAAGGGTAAAGTTCAGTTCGTATTATTTGCAGTAGATGGTTATACTATCGCTGAATCGTTGCGCTCGCGGTCCCGAACCGTTGGTCAATGGCACAAAACTATTGTCTCTATAGAGGGGTTACCGGACGTTTCGTGTCCAAGACGTTTCGTACCCAACCCTCGGACGTTTCGTACCTAGTCAAGACGATGTTGATGTCTGTGTACCGAGTGTTTTTCCTTAATGTATTTAGAATTAGGAACAACCTTACGAGCTGGCAGTTTTTGTTTTCTTGTGTGTCACACTGAATCTATTAAGCGAAACTAATCGCTCCTAGTCCTACAGTAAAACAACTTTTCATTGACATCACAGACTTCTTATTTTGAAAGGGAGCTAAACTACGCCCCATTACACGATAACTTTGTAACTTTTTACGGTATTAATCACTTTTTTATTCTTCAGCCTGACTGTCATTGTTTACAGTTATGGCAAAAATTCAGTTCCTAAATTGAAAAATGAAAAATTTTGCCGGAGATGAAAAATGTTGTGCATGGTATTTCTAGAAAATACTCGACAAAGAAAGATGTAAATTAAAATTGATTACAACAGTTTCAATAATCAGGGGTGGAAGCTGAATCTTGAATCGTGAATCACGGTTTAAAAAAATGAAGGAATCATGAATCACATCATCTCGCAGGCTGTGAATCATGAATCATGGACACAAAATAAATGAGCCATTAATCTTAAATTTTTGTCTCGTGAATCTTGAAGAAATTCTATAAATGAATCATAAGACGATAGTCAAAAAATATCTGGGAATCACGAATTATTATACTGAAACAATAACGCAAAAGTTATTGGCGTATTCCTTCCTATTTGTTCCACTACTAGGGGATACGGATATCGGGTCATTCTGGGACTCCCGTCTGTGTTAGCAGCCATTAATTGGCAAAATGATATGAATACAATACTATGAAGACCCCCATGTCCTGTTAATCAAATCCTGTTAACAAACGATTTTGACTTTGTAAGGTTAGACCAGGAGCCTATAACTAACATAACCTCCGCCTGGTTAGCCTAGTTGGTAAGGCGCCAGTCTTTCGTGCGGGAGGCCCGGGTTCGATTCCCGGTGCCGGA
>JAOBAT010129964.1:0-35415 GCA_026413305.1 Hydrozoanthus tunicans
GGGGCGGCAGAGTGTTTTGAAAGGAATGTCCACAGGCTCTTCTTCCCCTCCCCTCTCCCCAGTCCCCTTCCCAACTATTTTCACCGAAGAGCCTGTTCACAGGTTAATCATGGTATAGGTCCTATGCATAAATGTGAGCGATTTAAATATCTTTTGTCTACATTCAAAGAGTTTTTAAAAACGTATAAGAATCAACTTTCACTTCAGAATTCAAAGTTGAGTGTAAACAAGTGAAGGCCTTGGTCAAACAAAATAAAATCTGTGGGTCCGGTCAAATACCCTGAAAAAAAAGGGTCGTTCTGTTGGTCGGATTTAATATATTATAAGAAACTTATTGAACAAGAGAAACATCTTTGAAGAACGAACAGTGACTTGAAAATAACGATTTCCGTGATTAAACTCCACAACAGTTGAATGGCTTCCTATAACCGTGTTTACTTCAAATCACTACAAATATTTGCTCAAGCTTTAATGCTATCCCAATACATTTACTTGATAATAACAAACAAGCTTCGAATGGCATTTATAGTTATTTGGTTTTCTCTGATTTTTAGTGGATTACTCTAAACGCGATAATTGTTTTTAAAAGCACGGAGTTTGAAGTTTGTTCGCAGTTCACAAACAATATGCATTTTGCTTCAGTTCAGTGGCGTAGCCAGGATTTGACAAATTTTGCACGCCCATATAGCCGAGCAAGCGCCTAAAGCGCGAACATTTCTAGGGAGGTCCGGGCGCATGCTCCCCTGGGAAGTTTTTGAAAATCGCGTTTCATAATTCGCCAGAAATGCCTTAAAATCAGAAAACCTAGTGAAGATATACCTCCCGTGCCGTTAGGGAGTTTAAGATTTAAGGACGGCTACATCGACGACGACAGCATACAAAAGACACACTTCTTGCTTTCCCTTTTCAATCGTGTATGGCTAGTTTGCTTTCTCTTTTGTCCGAGTTACGCTTTGTGAGTAGAAAGTGATGAAAGTGATTTTTTTTTAAAGGTAAAAGAAGATTAACATAGTTTTTTGTAGGTCGTTTTCGTAGTCGCTAAACCTTCAAAAATGAGCTTTTCACATTAAAATCTTAAAATGTTAAACTAACATTTTTACCACTAAAGTGCTTTTAAAAATGTGTTTCCTTTCTTCTTTTTCAGTATTCAATACAATTCAAATAAATTTTCAATACTATTCTTTTCCCTGTCAAAACAATTTGAAGGCCCGGGCCTGCATGCCTACAAGCTGTCTACGCCGCTGGCGTTAACTAAGAATTATCGAGTTTTAAATCGAACCACTGCTAGATAGAATAGACGGGAGTATGAAACATTGTTGTCAAAATTATGGCTTAAGAACAACAAAATGTTATAGGGTCGGCGAATTGGCGCTAAAAACTTGGGATCGGTCGGGTGAACGGAAACACAAATATTGTTTGGTTTAAAGTAGCCGATTCTCGATTGCCTTATCTTGCCTTTGATTTATCATACATTTTCCATCAAATCCTTTTCCACGGTTTCGTCAGGAATTTAATCACTTAGAGTGGCGGCTGAACACAATATGTGTAGATTTGATGTCAGCAAAGGAGGGCAAAGTTTATAGGACGAAAGATGAATGTTGAATACTCTTCAACCACAAACAGCAAACAAAACTGTTTTCCAATTGCGGTCAATTGTGGTATGGGGCGAGTAAGAACACGAACACTCTCACTCATCACAATAAATTCTACATGCTTCGCATTCTGAGTTTAAAAAGGAACTTAAGAGGCTGTCCGCGTAAGAAACGACCAACGAATTTTTTGACACAAAATAGATTTCCTTCAAATTTTCTGTGCAAGACTTGATAAGTATGATGAAGTGAAACGGCAATATTTTTCTTTGTAACGCTTTTCTTCAGTATTTACGAGCGATTTTTCTGAGTATGGTCACAAACCACAAAAAATGGATTTTTGAGAGTTAAATTTAGGGTCTGAGATCTCAGTTTGTATAAAATAAAGCCATTTTCAGTATGTTCAGGGGGTATGAACGAAAGGGCGCAAGGCTAACGAGGGCGTTTTTGTACTATGTTAGATACTCTTTCTCGATAGTTCTGGTTTTAATGATGGCGTGAATGTCAGGTTCTAGTTCTTCGGTGAATTTCTTCAGAGCTGATTTTGGAGTATTTTAGGACCCTGTTTCCTTTTAGCACTCAGCTGGTTTGAACAGCCCTAAATACATTCGCTTGTTAGGAATCATGGTAGATGGCCAGGATTCATCTGAATAGATGTTGAGAAGCACGGAGAAAATTTTTATTTGTTAACGGGTCTTTTGAATGCTTCGTGTTGGCTTCATTTTTTGACAACTTTTAATTAATTCTTAGTTGCTGAGTAGTTTTGTTTGATCTGAAAGCGGCCCGGAAAACAGGCTGTTTTTGGACCACTTATGTGGATTGGTAATGCAGATGTCATCTACTTTCCATTTCCCCTCTGTAGGATTTGTTTTTCTTTTTTTTAATGGCAGGTTTTATAGGAGGAGTCGTTCAAGGTATCTCACAAGGGGCTATTCTAATTTTTTTAGTTAGCATTGTTTTATCCAGTACCGACCATAAGAAGTTCGATATCTTAGCAGAAGGTCGGTATCAGTTTTTTGAACATTCCATCTAATACTTTAAATGGCAAGAGGAATCCTACAATTGATTGGCTGGAGAGAGGGCAGGAGTATATCATCAATGTAAAGACCGCGGGCATTAAAAGCTTTTTTCTTCTTTAGTCCTTACCACTTTATCACCTTTGCTTTCTTTTTTTAGATTTCGAACTAAAAAACATATCTCATAAGCTCGGGTTTTACTGGGAAATTTGAGAGGCTTCGGTCTGCTGGTTTGTACGTCAAGTCCTCGGTCTGAGATTTCCCAGCAAAGACCTTGAGTGTTATACAGTTACTCTTAACCACGCTACAAAAGCAGCGCAGACATAGATGATCAGATCTTTTCATAGAGGAAAGTGTGCAAAACCCAGTTTTTCCAGTAAAAGAAAACTCCTCACAAATCAGCATTAAGTATTTCAAAACATCTATAAAACCAGTTCTGTTCCTTTTCTCCTTAAGAGAGAACCTAAACTATCACTAACCATATAAGGGTGTGTTTGGATTTCACTTAAAATATTCTCTTACTTTTTTTACATTTCTTAACCTTTAATCTATTGTACTATGGCATTATTGGTGTTACCACCATTCTTACCGCTGGAAGCTGGGGACATTGTTTTATTGCTCTGACTAAACAAGACTGACTAGTTATAGTCTGAATATCTTCCTTTGAATATTTCACATACAATGTATAATTACACTATTTCTAAATTCACATTCGTTATACATAACTACCTAAACAACTATTAGTGGTTATTTGGCAAAAACAAAAATTCTATTTCAAAATCTCATATAATTTTCATTTCTCAAACCATTATATTACTATTTGTTTCAACAACTTATGTTCTCAATAGTAGCAGCCGACGTCGCTTTTTCTATCAACTGGCTCGTGACTTGTCTCTTGCTGCTGACAAGTAGCTTGCACTGAACGTTGTTCCTTCGTTGTTTTCTGTTGTTTTCCTTTCATCTTGATAAGTATTCTATGAAATATTTGACCGGAAGCTTTAACCTATTTAAAAACAAACAAACATATCAGTGTAAAGACAAATGGAGGGAGGGGACGAGAGGGATAACGTCTGTCATTGCTACAACTTGCGCCATTAGTCAAACTCATCATATCGAAATTTCCTGGAATGTTTACTAACTGCCCTCATTATATCTTAAAAAATACGACCAAAAGTAGCCTGCTATCCCTTTCTTTCTTTCTTTTTGGTTTTTAATGTGAGTTCTTGTGCTTTGAGTATAACCAACCAAGACACATTCGATAAGTTCAAGTTAGGTATATAGTATTGAAACATATTAAATTATAAATTATAACTTTATAACTGTGCAACATACAAGTATCTTTCTTTGCCGAAAATTTTTTGGCAAAAGTCGTTGAATTCCAGCTTCTTGGGTTGAGGTCAACGATCGGTAATGAATTTTGTTATACATTTGGAATAAAAGCTCTCAAAGTCAAGTAGTCTCCACGCGAAGACATTAACGTGAAGTATCACATCACAAAAAGAATGAGAGAACGCGACAAGAGAGCCTACGTCTTTCATTGCTTAATTCGCGGAGCATCATGCTACAACTTCCGCCATTCGCGTCTCTAGAGCTTCATTGTTTCTGCCAAAGAAACTCAGAAAATAATTATTGTCATCAGTTGAGTTTACTGAGTGTCTAAGAATACTGTCGCCAAAACTCAAAATTCGAAGACTCCTTAGCTGATTATCACCTTTTAGTGGCGAAAAACCCTCAAAGGTCGCGTGGCAATGGATATAACTACAATTATCAAGATCTTTGGACAAAAGCAAAAACCGAATTTTATGTAGCATTTCGAATTGTTTACAAATTGAGTTATCACGTCTACCCTCATTTTCATGTTATGGGAGACAAGTAAGAGAATTCGTTTTTCAAACTCGGCTTCTTGTCGGCATTGAATTCTAAAAACTTCGGCAATTTTGACCCACCTAGTGCTTGAGGTCAGTTTTCACAACGTTTCACCATCAGCTGACTAAAATGGTGTGTGACACAGCACACTTCCTTAGCCTTTGGGTTTTTTACTCTAACCGCCGTGAGGAGTTGTTGTAGCGTGCCTTGTTGATAGATTGTTAACACACAACAGTCAACTACTTATTGCTTTAGCTGAAAGACTAAAGAAAATAAAATAGACAAACCTATTCTTTATTTCAGCTCCGCTCCGTCTTTGATTCAGTTCATTCTTGTGAAAATTCTGAAGAGTTAGGGAAAGATCTGGACCTATCGCGGTGATGAGCCGTAGAAAATCTGGGATCTTGTGTCAACAGACATCTTTCATTGGGGTCCATTAAGAAACTGAATGCAACTACTATTATGAATGGTATTATGTCAAGAGTGCAGATGGAGGACCTAAAGTGACTAAGATTGATTTTTTTTGCCAGCTTTCGCTAGCGCTACATGTACTTGGCAAAGACAGCTCACGAATCTATTGCTCTCAAATACAATAGTAAAGTGGAGAAAACTAGGAAGGTAAGAAATTTACCGATTTACTGCTTATTCTATTTGTATTCTTAAGTGCTAATTGTGTACTTATTAACTTAATTACTTATAAAATTGTAACAAATTGGGTTCTGTGCTCGTACTTGGCTTGAAAAGATCGAAAACAAAATATTACCAAAGGCCCCAAAGTATCATTGTTGAAGCTTGTTGAACGTTTTGTATCATGGAAAGGAACCGGAGAGTCTGGAGTTACCAAGCTTGTCAGCAGTTAATACAATTTCCATGTTCAAACTTGACATATCGGAACTTCCTGGAATATTTACTGACTGTTTCCATTACATCTTAAAACTCGAGGCAAAAAGCAGCCTGCCATAACTTTTTCTTTTTAATCTGAATTCATGTTCATTCATCATTCATTTCTGACACGTTTAATAAACTGAAGCTGAATTGTATTGAAATCTTTAGATACGAATAATAAATGGAACTTTACTCTAGAAACTCTGTAACATACAAACATCTTTTTTTGCTAAAAATTTTGGCAAGAACCATTGAATTTCAGCTCCTTGAGTTGGATCAACGGTCAGTGATGACCTTAATTGTACATTAGGAATAAAGGCACTCAGTGTCAAGTAGTCTCCACGCGGAGATTCAAACGTGAAGTCCATGCATACGATGCTCTATAACTGTCAATTAACGAGCTATTTATAACCAGGGTTACAGCGCCGGCAGGTGATCAAAAGCCCAGAGTGTTTTGGTATTGTTTGTTTAACTGTAAAAAAATATGAAAAGTTACGACCGCAACTCAATCTTGTTATGTGATAACAGCTTAGAAGATACAGTAGTTGATAGTAAATTTTACCCTTGTATATTAGATTTCTTATTTAAATATTTGTCTTGAGTATCTCAAAATCTTTGTCGAAGCAATCAAACCGTAGCGCTAGGTTTATGATAACAACTTACAAGATCAGAAGGTTGATAGTAGATCACCAAATGGAATTGTGTATGCTTTTCTCTTGTTATTGTCTCCTGATTTGAAGAGGCGGTTGCAACCTTCTCAAGTTGCAAATTACAAAAGACCAATACGAATTTCATAAAAAACGTACCAAAACAAAAACATATGTAAAAAAGTGGGAACAATCAACTGAGAACATTCAATTATCCTTCGATATACTGGCGAACCAGATGCATCTTTTATTCTTGTCTTATGACCTCCGATTAATTTCCATTACGTACTTCTTTATCGTCTGTAGGGAAAAATGTCCTATTTTTCTTGTGCCCTTGCAGCCATCCTCATTGCTAGCATCTACAATATAATTGTTTTGTTCTTCCATGAAAAGTTGCAACTTAATGACCCAATGCGGATGGAGTTTTTATCATGTGACTGGTTTTATCCAATAAGACCGCGCGCGAGAAATTTATTAGATCTGTTTTGTTCGCGTATAGTATACCTCTGTTATTGCCCATACAATGGGAACTAACTACCACAAGAAAACTTATATATAACATTTTAATTCATGAGCTGTCTCTTGATCTTGCGCTCTGTTTCGCGAGTTTCGACTCCCATTTTCTACTTTGACAAATCTTAGTTCGTCCTTCAAAATCTGTCGGGTATCTGGAATTTCGGAAATTCATAGTGTGAGAGAAACACTGCATGTTTGTCTCGATTTCAAGACGGTCGTTGTAAGCTTTTTTTTTTAGCTTTTACTCTTAACTACTGAACAACAAAACAATATTTCAAACATCCCTAAAATAGTTTTTTATTCCTTTTTTCAATCTCTCAAAATAGCAGTTATGAGTTACTAAACTGATTTAGTGGACAGAATTGAATCTCAAGAACGGGAAAGAGACTGGGGTAATTTCATATGTTAACAAAACAAAAATGTTTCAACAATTTAAATCTTGTTCTAGAGTTTTGTTCGTAGGGTTTTATTGGGTTTTGCCTTAGTACTATCATCTGTTTCATTTTACTTTGTTTCAACCGTTCCCTACTTAGTTGAAACTGATCTTGGCATAGGCAATATCAAAAGTATTACACCTAATCACACAATCACTTAAAACTAATATGAACTCTAAATGTTAGTTTGACGCGCGCTGAACGACTTAGAATAACGGTAACCATTTTTTGCTTGTTCGGATTTCAGCGTGAATTTTTTTGTGAAGTGACTAGATTGCTTGTTTCCGAGTCAGTTTGAGCCTGCTGGCTTGTCTATAATTTACGGTTGCTCCGCGGCAAAGAAACAAGCACAGGGCTCCTTGTTGTGCGATCTGCAAGCCTGTGCTCGGTGTATGAGATAAGTTTATGGTTCGTATTTAAAACATTTATGTTTTGATATCCCCCCACAAAAATGTTTGTTATCGATAACAGTTTCACAAAAAATGGTTAAGTATTTCTTCTAAAGTTTTCAGGTTGTTTTGTAAATAGTTTTAGTTTTCTTATGAGTAACACTCTCAAGTAGTACACACAGATGAACTTGCCATGACTGACCTCTACAAAAGTAACTTTCTTTTTCTTCGGGGAACTCAACTTAATAGTTTATCAATTTAAGACAAGAATTTTATCGTGCACCTTTGATAAGTCGAATACATGTACATAAACGAAAGTGTAGAAACTTTCACTTCTGCCACTTGTGTAATAGTGATCCAATTCGATTCAGTTTTGGTAGAATTGATTACGATTTATTATAGGCCATTAAATGATTCTAGGTGTGCTTGAGGCTTTGGCAAGTGCGGTGAGAAAGTATTGGGTAAGCGTGAGTTGTACTTCCTCTGCCATCACTCTCCTTTTCAATCGACTTTGAGTAGTTACAGAAAAGTAAAGAACTGTCCACAAGTCGATTTGGTTGTGGAATAGCGTCTAAGCAAAGAAATTTTTTTTTCCGCTCAATTTGTTCTATTGTTATCTTTTAAAAGTTACTATGGTTGTCATTGAACTAAAGCGCACCGAGTAATTGTAGTGAAATCGTCGATGCATATGAAATTAGCAGTCGAACATCTGTAGTTTAAAGTTTGGTTGAAAGATCATTTATGCGGTGAAACATTATTTACGTTGTCTGTGAGTATTTGTCTCCTCGGGTCGGTAATGAACCAGCAAGCGATTCGCTATGAGAACTGGTTGAAGCGAGTGCCATGTGCTCATGACAATCGGTGCGGTAGGCTTAACGTGGCGGATGCATTCGTTTTGCATAACTAGTTCGTGACAATTTGGGCGTCGACTTAAACTCGTTTTCTACAGACTTTGACCAACGGCATTTGCAGCCATGTGGCATTAATTGAGCATACTTATGCCTTGAAGCGATCATCCACTGGCTACTGAAGGAAACAAATTCATATGATCGGGTCAAGAGAATGGACTGATATCTGACTAAAAACGGGTTGTAAGACAGATAATACTATCAAAACAAGATAACTCCTTACAGTATTTTCACCTTTATCTCACTTGTGCTTTTAAAAATTAATCTAATATGTAATTTTTAATTTAATGCTGTTCAGCAAATACTTTTTAGAATACTTCACGAAAAGTTATTGGCTACCAAAATGAAAACAATCGGGGACACTGAATACCTATACGAGACTTTATGTAATAGAGACCAGTGCGATCGAGCTACGACCACGAACAGATCAGGTCTGTTTTTCTGCTTACTGATTTATTGTTCGATGTTTCCCACGTTGGTTTGTTTTGGAAATGTGCGGCAAACTTTAATTGTGTTGATATATAGGCGAGTTTTATTATACTTTAAATTTAGGTTAAGAAATGTATATATATATAAAGTATAATCGAGAGGTTGAACACACATAAAACCTAGAACTCTGTACCTGAGAATATGTACTGTATGACCGCCTTGCGGTTTGTGTTTCCACTACGCCACTGATTGAGCTGATTCTACTATTCTGGAGATAAATATCTTCGCCAAGTCTTGTTTCTCTACTACACCAAACGCAACAGATTCAACGAAATTCGAACTCGACGATGACAACATTTTGCCGAAACTTGGTTCCTTATCATAATAATAGATGTATTCTCACTGTTGATCAGTTCCCACGTGTCTGAATACATTTCTTTTTTTTTTCATAAGAGAAAAATTAAAAGCCGTTGCTCACCACGAAACACCACTAAAGAAAAAGAAAGTTTTTAGAAACTTACAAGCGCCCAAATCTAACTGATACTTGGTTTGTAAATGCATGTTTAGCTGCCGAATTGAAAACACTTCTATAGGCTACTTGAAGTGGTTAACAAGCATAGGCTTTCGTTTTAAATGAATAGGTTTTAAAAGTTTCTTATGAATTGTTTCTCATAACCATGAACAGAAATATTGTTATTTCTGTTTCTTTCAACTTTTAACCCACGACTTATCTTCTCGCCAAATTCCCACGATCACCAGTTGTAGTATTTTTATTGCAGTCATAACACATTAATTAATATTGAAACAAACGTGCCAAACCAGTTCCGTTTCATACCGTTCTTTTCAATGGAAGGAAAGAGGCTTCCAGAAAGCTAAAAAGGAAGCAAAGATTTTTTTACAAAAGAAGAATGCTCACGGCAGCCAGACGATCGTGACCCTAGCAGCATACTCTATCGTACTGATTAATGCTGTGGGCTACCGGTAGTAGAAACTCTGGTCATCTCTTAACCGACAGAATATGTTTAGTCTTAGACCAAATTTCGAAAAAATAAAAACATGTTATGAGAAAGGTTGAAAAATACCAAAATATATGGGAAGACTTTTTTTGTTGTGAACCTATAAAGATGGGTTTGACTATACTAATGGCTGGGTTGGTATGCGGGGGTTTGGTTAGATTTTCAAATACTACTCTCGTCGCTTTGCTATCATCCAGTTTGTAGGGTCAAGATATCTTAGAGCTGAATGTTTCTTAGAATCTGGCAAGATCACAGAAACCTGAGGTGGTCCGCTACAGCAATCCTAAACTAATTATTCAAGAGCAAGTAAATTTAGGCGAAATTGCAATCGGAGAGGGACCAGCCGGGGTTTTCTTCAAAACGACATGTTGAACATAGAAACTTTCGTTGTATTATGGAAAACCATTTTTTAGTTATCTGTTTAAACTCAAAAGGAAAATTTAAAACATCTGTCGAGTTCACCAAAGCTAAAACCATGCAGTTGTACAACGTTGTTAGGAACGGTGCAACCTTTTATTAAAAAATATGGTTGCAAATTAAAGGGTTAGTTTGAAAATTTTTGACTCGTACATGAGTAATTTAAAGAATACTGAATTTATTTCTCGCCACTAACGTGGTTAAAAGTCATGTGTTCATTCATTCATTCTCTTGTTACCATTCATTCATTCATTCATTTTAGCTTCATCGTTCTTTTGTCTTTAGAATCTCGACATTGTCTTAGCTATCATACAATCGTAATTCCATTATTAGTAAGAAATAACACAAGCTTTCAAAATAAAGTGTTTACGTTGAGCATTTTTATCAATTATTTTCTATGCTTAGTCGTTTTTAATTAGTGCTTTGGTATTACTGCCTCAGTTTGTTAAAAGCCGAGGTAAACGTTAGGCCGTCTACTCGGCGTACGCTTATGAGAGTTTATGGGAGCTGATGAGATATCTTGTATTCCATCTTAGCACAAAATATAATCGAATTAGCGACATTTTTCATTTGTTCATAGATAACTTAGTTTGAAAATAACTTTAACTTGAAAATAAGACATCCACCATAGTTCAGTGCTAATCATTTTTCAGAAAAAAGTTTAGTATATGTGGAAAAGCCTTTTCAGAGATACGTTGCAAAAACTTCGTTACAAAGGTCTAAAAACACGGAGTTAGACAGTTATTGAGCCAATATCTTTGAAAAGACAAATGAAATCAAAACTTTGAAACGATTTTTTAGCATCTACTTACAATTGCGCAAATTGCACTTCCCCTTAAACAACTTGCTTTAGAATAAAATATTTCGCCATTGTGCGTTATTTTCTGTTATTTGTTTCCTCCAAGCAGATAAAAGTGTAATCAGCTGCATGCGACAAAGTACAAACAGTCATTTTAATAACTTATTTTTCCGACCTAATGATTTTCTTTTTCATGGCCAAGGCACTGGGAAAACGCCCTAGAGGACCTGCATTCCACGATTATCTGTCAGCGTCTAACAGCTGTTCGACGAAAGAACTTGTTTTCATATATAAGTAATACTGTTTTGTCAGTCATTTTATTGAGATTCACTTTATTGAGCTGTGCGATTACAGACGTATATCAATATATGCTAGGGACGCTAATATGTCATAGTTGAAGGGTACCCGGTATGGTTGGCCATTACGATCAACTAAGCCGCATGTCGCGCGCATTTTTACTCTTTGTCGTTAAACACAGGAGTTCACCGTCGCCGCTTCCAGTAATTAAGAAGGGGTCGTTTGGACGATTGGCGGCCGACTTTCTAAATTACAGAAGCTTTTTCGAAAACTGGTAGACTTCTTTTTGTGTGTAAATATATTTTCATATAAAACGGCATGTTGACACTAATCAATTATGGCTGGTTGATAAATGTATTACTGCATGGCGTTAAGTTGAGCCGGATTGCCTATCAAAGCTCGTATGTTCTCCTGATATTAAAGATTTTGGTTTCATACAAAAAATATTGAGTTGGAAACTTATTTACTCTGGGTCGTGTGTCACCAAGAGCTAAAAGTCTTCGACGAGTACTTTGTGTTAGCGGTGGTAAGTATTTAAGTCTGGACCGCGGCTATTTTTGTTAGGTCCTTGCATTAATTTTAAGGCGCCATGCGATTATAGTAAGAACAAGCCCTGGCAAGCA
The DNA here is from genome assembly GCA_026413305.1 of Hydrozoanthus tunicans. NCBI lineage: Eukaryota > Metazoa > Cnidaria > Anthozoa > Zoantharia > Hydrozoanthidae > Hydrozoanthus > Hydrozoanthus tunicans. Next base: position 11,832 of record JAOBAT010129964.1, read on the forward strand.
ATCATTCCAGATAAATTGTATAAACTTCAATAAAAAGCCACCACGCACTGGAGAAAAAAATAATTGAAACTATTTGATCCACCCCTTGGCTGTTTACGTTTACTTGGATTGTTCAATGACTACTCACCGTTTGGTTCACCCCCAGTTCCCGCCTTTTGTTTCCGTTATCCTAATACGTCAGGGAGAAACTGTTATTACGACAACAATTGTGTGCCGAGCTGTGGTGCTGAACAAAACTGAAAACAACTTTTTCTTGCTGCCCTATTTTTTATGTTGGAACACAGTCTTTTTGTTTCTAAAACTGAAGTGTATCATTTAAGGTTTTACATCGCTCTTCACAAGGTAAGTCTCGCGTTTCTAAATCTTGTATTACTTCCTCTCTACTAACCACCCAAGCTGCATCACCTTGCTTTCAAGCTCTTATAATTTAAAACAGTAGTAGAAAATGAATCTACAACTATCTTTTTTTATGAAATGAAATCCTCTGAGAATTTAAAAGATAGAAGAAGTACAAGTTTAAGTTGTTTCTTTGGCGCTTATGCAACGAACCGAGCAGTTAGAGACTAGTTAAAGAAGCAAGTATTTCGAACGTTGTTCATTGAAAAACTCTAAATCGTGATTAAAAGCACTACTGAGCGGATATCGACTCTAATTACTTTTTGTAACTTGATTGACCAGATTTTGTCAGTTTTAATATGAAATATTTGCTTACATAACACAAAATCGCGTTTTCACATATGACTCGTTTGGATGAAAAAATTATCTGAAAGAATTGATGATTTCTGACTACTTGCTTAGAATTTTATCGATGTTGTTGCGAAAAATCCAAGCAGCAATGTATTAATGAAACCAAAAGATAGAAGGCAAAGGTAACGATCTAAAATTCTATTATTTGGTCTGAAGAAGCGAGATTAGTTGAACTTTGCGTACTCAGCTACTAACAAGAGCTGAATCGCCTGAGGCAGAACTAAGTCCCTTTAATGGTTACTCGACAAACACATACATTTCTTGCAACCGATCATTTTGCTGCTGGTCTTGCTAATCAGACAGCATTCACTGTAACTTCAACTTTTTCAACATCTAATCTAGAAAGGCGAGCATGCTTGCAAAAATATTGTTGCGTCCTTTGCATACCCCGACAGTTACCGGGTATATTCTATGAGCGTTGTCCAATGGGAGACTCAAAGCATGATGAACAACTTAGTTTGGCTGCTTAAACTATTTAGTTGCCTTGACTCCAGATCCTGAACACTATCTGTCTTTGCTGAACCTATTTAATCCTTCAAGATAGTGCAAGTTCAATGATAGTTTTTCCTATGTATAACATTGTGAGAAAAATAAGCACATAAGATTAAGACTAGCACAGCTAAGAAAACTTTTCGTAAAGAAAATAAACAAATTTTGGTGCATTTATATTCCGAACAAACTAATTATAGACACACTCGAAGCAAAGTAGAAAAAATGCCTATCGCTTTGAAGTTTTCACCGATGCGGAATGTTTGCTGCGAACCCATTTATCTTGAAGACAAGTTCGTACGCCTGCCAACGGAACCATTTAAACAAACATGAATACATTTTCCTTAAAGATACTTCATTCTTGTGGGCTAAGGATTTCTTCAAGAAAAAAAGTGGAGAAAAGTTCACAAAGACATGAACTCTGTCAAAATTAAGAATATGAGTGCAGGATGAGAGTGAGACGAAAGATTAAAATGAAGGCGATACCGTGTTGTATGTTTTATGTAACATTTCGCACTAATTACTAGAATCTATGTGATGTAACACGACTTTAAATTTAGAGAATCAGACGGTGTAAACAACTACGATCTCTTATATTTTTACTCAATTTTAGGGTTTCGATTTGAGAATTTGAAAAAGAAAAACATACCGTAAGGTCTTTTGTGTTTAGCTAGGGGATAAGAAAGAAAAATTTTAATTCGGTGCATTGTACCGACAACTATTTGATGTACCTAAATATAACTGTTTTCTTATTTATAAAAGAATAATCGATTTCTTTGCCAGGATGCTAATGGTAAAGTGTATTTTGTTTGCGTTTTTACGCCGTTCATCATTTGATTATTAAATACGTTTTAGTATGTAGAAAAGAAATGCCTGAGGGAAGCTGCATGGTTCAGATAAAATTCCAACCAGGCAACATAACACCTAAATTAAAAATTCGGGCTAGGCTGGTCTACCGACTTCTTTAGTGCTTTTTTTAGATTATAAGTATGTGCAAATTTGTGTTCTTGCAATCTAATTTAGCATGACCTTTTCAGTCCATCAGAAATACTCGAACGATATTATGATAAAACCAAAAGCTCTGTTATACGAAAGCTCCAACGGACCAGCGTATGTCCTTGGCCTTGGGGGTTAAACACGAGTTTAAAGTTAAGATTTGCGGAGGTTATCAGTTGTACGTGTTGAGAAATTAAAACGTTCGAAAGCTTCAGCAAGTAGAAAAACTTTTAGTACAACGAGCAGCTCCCGATTTTTTAACCAATTTCATTTTAATCTGTTAAATAACGAAAGGCACAGGAGATGACCCCGAAGAATAACCACATTATTTCTAAATGGTTATTTGGCTCCAAAATTCTAGTAGTTCAGTTGCCACAACAGCAAAAGCCTGCCCGAATAGTCTATTTCCTAACTGTGGTAACCAGTATGAAACACTGCTTTTCTTTTTCGCTTTTTAAGAAAGTGAAAAGATCATAAACTAAATGTTTTTTTTTAGATATGAATGGCAAATATGATCTCAGTCATGCATTATACAACACAATTGGTTTAGAATATGTTTTTAGAACTTCGGGACGGATCTTGTTTTAAAACGGCGAACTATACCGTTCACTTTTGTTTTTTTTTTCGATTTTTTTGCCTAAACTCGTTCATGACCGATTGTCTAATCCCTTTTTCGTCGGCATTTTTCAAAGTTATTTCAATCAAAGTTAAGTGCTTTCTTAAGGTTTTAAGTGCTTGCTGCATTAAGTCGAGTGTACGTCTGGATTGCTGAATGGCTTTTAACTCGGGTGATATGAGCACGTGCCGTAACACTGAGCTTAATGTGGGCTATGGCATGTAGTAATACCAACGTGCATGATTTGTCAGTGTGTGGAGCCTGGCTTACGTAACTTTTGATTTAAGGTTGGATTAGACCTAATACATGCAGACATTCACGTATGTCAGATTTGATTTTTTAATTTTAATTTTTTAAAGTCTAACAGGAAAATCTAGATTAAGCTAAAAGAAAGCGGAAAAATACGAAAAAAAAACAACACGGAAAGAAGCTATAGATAGAGTTTTGCAAAAGGAAAAATAGTTTTAAGAATCTTTAAAAAGGGTTAATAGTACAATTTAGAAATTTTTTTATCCTGAGATTATTAGTTTGCTATTCATGTAGACGTGTTGAAACTTTGTTTTCATGGAACTGAATCTGGGTAAATAGCACTTCCGATTTTAGATGACGCCAAACCATCTGATGCAATCAGTCCGTCCGCCGATAAGTATAGAATTCAACTTCCTTTCGCTTGTACTTATCTTTTATGCTGCTATATTTAAACCAGGGAGAGCTTTAACAAAGCAGAGTTTAATTTAAAAAAACTGGTCTCTGTTGCAGTATCTATTAAAAAAGAGATATAGCACCAAATGACTAACACAACAGAGAAGGCTGGGGGAATGGTTGGGGGTGCAATAAGGAGATTGGCCAGTATCATAACTGTGTACCAAAGCATTTTTTGACCCTTGTTATTTTCGAAAGAAGTCCGGCCGCCTTTGCTTGCATCAAGTTGTGTGAGATGTTGCTACTGATATCTTAATTGCTTAGAACAAGCTCTTTTCTTAGAATAGAAGTACAGTATGGTAAACAGTGTATATACGTGTCTTGTGGTCTGTGTTGACGGAACGATTGAGTATTTTAAGTCCATTTTATCCCTTGATAAGTAGCTAAAGATATATGTAAACAAAACACTTATCAACTCTGTAAGGAGTTTTTGTTGACAAATATTTGTCTAACAGGATGTGTTTGTCGGGTGGGTTGTAAGGATTAAATTCTGTCTGAAAAATGCGAATACGTGTGCAAATTTTTAGTTTCTCGGACTCTTTATCTTGCTTACAAGTCGGTTGTGGCTTGCCAAAACACAACTGACATCGACGACACTAGAACATCTGAAATTTGGCAAGGTAGGTAAAACGAAATATGGCTATTTACCTTCGGTACCTTTGTCAAACTATATTTTCGATCACCGCAAAGTTGTTTTAATATAATCGCCTAGTACTGACTACTTTCATACTTGCGTAGAACCGTCCTTCAGTGACACGGAAAGAGCTTAGTGATTTGACTCTCTACCAATATACAACATGCATAGCTCAATCGATTCAACATTACTTTAAGTAGCGCAGAGGTCATGTTTGAAGGACTTCTTCAGGCTCCAAATATATGTGACTTAGTTGTATCTGCTTAAACTAAGTATTTCACTTCAATAACCATATGATCATTCCACTAAGGTTTACATAGCTGCAACTCTTGCTGTCGTATAGTAAAACATAAAACATTTGAGTTGTAACCAGATAAAATAAAGGCTCATTGAAGATCATTTCCATGACACGAGCATGGAACATTTCATGATACTAGGTCCTCGAATCTTGGTCGTTTCCGGTGGTCGAATGAATATCTCAGACAAGTTAATAGAAAACAGTTTTTTTGAATTTAATGTTAGAAAGGGATTTAATCATCTTTAATTCTTGACCAAAATATTGATCGAGGTTATGAGATGAATATGAGATTATTTAACTTACATTGTTTTAATAATCTCGTGTTTATGAACTAATACTGAAAGTATATAGAAGTATATAAAAAGGTTAAGAAAATACTTCCACAATCGTGTTTAAAGAATAGGGTTCATTGCTGGAAGCAAAATTGTACAATATGACTGTTATCCAAAAGATATAGTCAATTTGTTCAGTATTTTATCAAGATGCAAAAGAAATGTTAGGTCATTGACATTGTAGTTGAACAAAAGAAAATTTAAATTCAAAATGGTTGTACAAAAAAATCAGACATTGAACGTTTTCCGTTTTCTTTTTTTGTTGTTGTGTTAATCTTGTTTCCGCTGCGTGTCAATTGGTTTATTAGTCGGTCAGTTTCAATTGAAATACAAAACAGTGCCAGATGGTGAAGGCTCTTGGGCTAAATACCCAACAAGAAAACGAGTGGACAACTCGGGTGGGTACCTCGCGGGGGTCCTTTATAGTTAATTGCCGTTAACCTTTTTAATTGGGTTCAAGGCGAAAGAACCAATTTCAAGTTTTCTCGTTAAATTAAAGTTTAATCGCTTAATTATGGTTTCATTTGCTTTTGTTATTGTTGTAGGTAAGTAAACGCTATTAAAATTCTATTTAGATGTGGAGGTGCGCTCGTTTGTCAAATAAGTTTATAACGCGATTATGTCACCGAGCACGCCCCTGATCATATATTTAGTTCTTTTATAAACTTTGACAATTATTTTCAGCTGTTTGCGTAGATTTGGAAAAGGGATGAGTCTGAGCAGATTCTTTTGGTGTTCTGCGATTCGCTTTGCCAACAATAACATAGAAACAAAGAGGCAAACAAGGAGGTTGGAAGAATATAAAGTTACACGCAACTTTAGATACTTTTTAAACTTAAAAGTTGTTCGAATATTCTTTTACTGTATGCAAAAGTGCACTTTCGCCGGAGGATTGCGAGCTTAACTTGATTCACAAAGTTGTCACCCACACACTTCTTCTGGCCAATGTCTTGACAGCTAATTTTATTGCGGGTTTCTCGCACACTTATACGTTAATTAAACCTAAAATGGAAAAGAGGCGTGTTAACTATTTCCACCAAAGAAATTAGTTTTATGGTATTAAGAGTGTTTAATAATGCTACTTATTGGAAAACAAATATATGAATTACAGTTTGCTTAAAGTCTTTTGTCCTAAGTATAATCAAAATACCGAGGTGCATTAACCGTGTAGCACTTTTGGTACCTTGTAATTATCTGCGACTAAAAGACAAGGGGAGAAGAGGTTGCACCATCGTGTGCGAGAGAGCTGTGTATGCGAACGCTGCACGCTCGTGGCTGCTGCTGAAGCTAGTTGTGTTAACAGACAGCTTCGTTGGTTTTATCCGCGGCTTCATAAGAGGATAAAGACATTCAGCGTAATAGATCGCAATTAAAATACATAAAGGACAGTGGACTAAATACAGTTTCAGAAAGAATGCATAAAGGATAGTAGACTAAATACAGTTTCAGAAAGAATGCTGATCAATATTTTAAAAAATAGAAAGAAAAATAAATGCTCTACTATTCAACATCATCTAACCTCCCGAAGACATTTACCCATTTTCTGGACATGGGTTAATATGTTCTCCCACTGCATTTAGAAACGAATGGACGGAGGCCTTGAAACCTAAAATAATGAAAACTTTAAGTAGTCGAATTCACTCTAGTGAGCTAAAGAACCGTTCGCGTGTGTTGAGAAATAGAGCGATTAATGTTACTTAGAATCTTAATCCCTCGATTAGTTGAAACCTAACAAAAAATATCGAGATGAAACTTTAGTTTTTATTTTTTTAGATATATGAAACTGGTTTATTCAATAAGAAACCTATTCGTTTTAAAAACGCTTAAGGTCACGATTAGCTTAAAAGGTCGAGTGTCCCACATTCGTGCGTCAAAAGACTCAACTCTTTTATGAGAAGGATTATAACTTTATGTTCTGCCATTCCAATTTTAATCAAGTTTTCGTATCCCAAAACTTTTCAAGCAGTCATTCGCGTCCGACGTCATATGGAAAAATTAAAAAAGAAAGATGAGCCACAAACATACATCGTCAATAAGCTTTATTGATTAATGAGCTAATAAAATTGCAATCAAATCTGAAGATTACTTTTCTTTTTGCAGCTTTACCGGCACATAACTTCTTTGGGAACAAAAACGAGTTTTTCTAAAACTTTTATTGAAGCTTGTTGAAAAAAAAACGCAGTTAGTAAAATCGGAAATGGTGGCAAAGGAATTTTACATACAAATAAAAAAACAGAGAGCTTGAAGTTCCTTCTCAGAAATTAGTCACGAAGTAACGACTGCAAAACCGTGCAAGAATTGTATGTAGTGTATAAGATACCAAGAAGCAAACAGATAGAGAAAGCGAGTTCTCTTTTGTGTTCAAACTGCGCGTCTTGCCATGTACACAACGAACTGAATTCATTTGATGTTGATGCTAAAGGTGTAAATCAGTAGCTGTAAGTGATCCGGTGTAAACTTACTTCACGTGGCTGTGGGCGGGCTTGACTGCAGGCATCCACGCGAACCTCATGCACTTTGGCACCGATTATAGCCAAATGATGTCTATCTTATTTTTCTCGAGGGAATCTTTTCATTCTTTCTCCTAACATTTTAACTTTTATTTTTCTTTGTTTCATACTCTCTACAAAGTGTTGGATTCGGCAAAAGGTTTAAACTCGGGTAAATTAGATTTTTTAGGTGCTCGTTTGCAGGATGACACTAATGTTTTCTATCAGATCCCTCAAATAACAAAGCTAGTCCCTTCACTTCTCCTTATCTTTTTAGAATTCTAGCCTAATATTATTAATAAAAGGGTTTGTTTTGTTTCAAGCAAATCTCAGTGATGATACATTTGGAAAATATATTTTAACATAACTCCATTCAGGAAGCTTAATTCTTGCAACATTTTCTAAAACCAGTTCAGGTAGTTTTAGTATGTGCAGTTTTTACATTAAAATATGTTTGAACTAAATAAAAGCAAGAATTTCAGTTGAACCAGTTCAAGGAATACGAATCAAAGAGCTGTTTTGTTGCCCTGATTTGTTGTCGGCAAACACACAAAAATTATAATCAAAACGTGCGAATTCATCCAATTACTTCAACTTTCAACAGCAAGTAATATTAAAGACTACACCTAGGAGTATTTAAGGAGCGAATTTGCAGCCGCTCAGTACCACATTTACTACAGATACTCAACAGTAACTTGTAACATCTCCTGAAACCCCTGATTTTCATGTTAGGTAAGTAAAGCGTTTTAAAGTTGATAAATAATTTGTGCGGCCAAAAGCTTGATGGTTAGAAATCGTATGGGCCATTTAAGCTGTTTTATTACTGGCTCGGATGAATATTTGAAAGCCTGCATTTGATTTATTGGGAGAATGCCTTTTTCTAGCAGTTGTTTTCAGGGCCCCAGAGGCAGAGGTTTCGTGACACAACTTAGTTTCTGCCGTCCGTTTTACTAATTTTCCATTGCGTGCTTACAGTGTCTATCAGCTTTCTCTGCTAACAAAGAACACTCGTTTTATCGTTTGGATGATCAAGTGTTTGCCACTGTCATCTATTTTGGTTTTGTAACTCATTTTTGTTTATGTAACTCATTGCTTCGTATCTTTTACCTTTAAAGCTCGCTAAACAAGCTGAGTGATAGCATTATGATTCAAGTCTACCGACTCTCCAAAGGTGCTTGCTGTGTTAGCCTATGCTATTAAGGCAAAAGTATGCAAAAAGAAAGCAGGCAGTTGCGAATATGTTTCAAATTTTGTTTTCAGTGTTCCTACAAGCGTGAGCTAATAAACTGAATTCTTATACATACGTATATCGAAAAACGTAGTATAGGTTTCTATTTTAAAGTCGTTAGCTGAAAATGAAAGGGTATTTGTACTGTTATTGTAAGTAGCCGTAGGTAAAGCACTGCGTAAGTATTTTTCTGCATGTCATGAAACAGATTTTGGTGCTCGATGATTTGTCTTTCAAAAACATGCTAGATACAAATAATCCAACAAGGAAAATTTATAACTCCCAGCACTATATCAAAAACGCTTGCGTGTTACCAAATTAAGCATGTCTAAGTATAAATACTTGCAGAGTTTTCCGTTAGTTCAAATGAGACAAATGAATTAAACAATATCTGATCACTGACAAAGCTACAGCCATTACCAACTATTTTTTTAGCTAGCACGGTACTGATATTGCCGTTTTTTGTGTACTGACAAGAGTTGTCCCTTAACTAGTTTATGGAGCATTATAACCTGCAAGAGTTTTGAACAAAACTATGACCCCGTTATACTTGGGGGCAGAATTTCCCAAAATGATTGAGTAGCCAATCGGAGTGCGCAACAAGTTTACTGACCATCGTACTTTCTTCAGTCTATTCGAAAGTGATCATAAATGAATTAAAAGTTTGAGCAAGTTGAATAGATGGGAACGGAAATTTAAAATAGATGATACTAAGTACAACCACGTGTTACTTCCGTTCCGTTCTTGTGACAACTAGAATTAAATACTGTTCCGCAACATTCTAGAAGTTTGGCAAGTTTCAAGCGTCATATTATCAACTGAGTGCTGTGAAACATAGGGCATTTGATCTATCGTATATCTGTTAAACATATGATAGAAGACAAATATATAGATTAGACTTTTATAGCGTTAATGTGAAGATGGAAACAATATATTTTTTCATTTTTTGGATCCCGGCGTTCGTGCCAAACATGCAAAGGTGTATCTGTTAAAGTTGTGATAGAAGATAAGTACAGATTACAAATTGTTTGTATGAATGTATAGGTGGTAACACATAATACACACTCGTAGTGATAGGTTCGTGCCAAACAGTTCAATGAGACTGAGTATTGTGTTTTCCATATAGTGGGCAACGATAAATCCACTAGATATTTTATTTCACCATCCCCATCAAATCATCCAAATATGCAGAACCAGTCGCACAAAGTCGATTAACCTGAACAAATGAATTTTAAAAGTTGAGTTACAAGTCGGCAAAACAATTTTCTAATAAATCGATCAGCTTTTATGAAAAAGTATAATAAATAAACAAGTTAAACTGCTGACCACGCCAGTACATGGTTTGATCAAAAGCGATAAAAAAAATGTGTAAAGAAAATTGAAAAATGGAATGATTTTTTTTCATGTTCGATGGCACAAATATTTGATGGGAAAAGCGATTGCACATTTTTTTTGAAATATAAAATATGTCATTGTGTCGGTGAAGAAATCAAGGCAATCTTATATGAGACTTAGAGCCAGCTGAGACAAAACGATGAAGTGGTAACCCAACACATGATGTTCAGAATCAGAAAAGGACAGAAGAGTTAAACCACGAGGCACTTACTTCCCCTTAATGCAATACCAGCTTTGCTTTACTGACAGGCCGTACAAGATCTTAACAAAATGCGCATACTGGCGAATACTGTGGGACGTGGGAATTTTAGAATCTAGGTAACGGAATTTTAAAAAAAACAAAGATAAAAAATTTCGAAGAAAACCAAACTCATTAGGTGGTTTAAAACATGCTTTGTTTTGGCAAAAATATCCGAGCGCTGTTCGACTGCGAAGTATGCCGACGCCTACATACTACATTACAAACACGCAAAGAATTTATGTTGAGAACCGATGACGCTAATGACGCGGCTTTTCGGGCTCCATTTATGGCAAGGCTTTTGAGGTCCTTAGCGAGTAGTGTAGCATTTCATAAATAGACGCTTTTAATCTTGTTTTGCTCTCCTCAAAGGTCAACAACGTGATCATACAATAAAACCTAATGGCAAGCAATTCGATCTCATCGAGAACTTTCTTGTTTAAAATACCGAAACCAGCTTGGGACCAGGCCACTTCCGGAAGTTTAGAAATCCAAAATAGATCCCAATTCCAACATGTACATTACTGACCGCGTTAAAGCTCAGTTTTTGCTTAATCCTTCTCAATGTCGACTTATTTCACCACTTTCAGCTCAGCACTGTATCGTTGAAACCACGCACAACTTGTTTAACTAGACTAGGAAATAGCGGAATCCCATGGTTGCTTGAACAAAGTTGTATTAACATTCCATTTGTTTCATATTGACAGAAAACAATCTATTTTATCCACAAAGATTTGTACGTTTTCTCTTACCCTCTTGAAGCTCCAACTTCAACTTTTTTCTACGCTGTTTTAATTAGGGAGAAATTAAGAAATACTTCGAATTCGTGTTGCAACTATCACTGTGGCCTTTCGCTGGACTCGTGTGCCAATGGACGATGTCACGTCACCCTTTCCTAATATGGGAGTACTCTTACGGGATAAAACACATTGTTCCAAAATTAGGTGCAAAGAGCAATCAGGGTCTCCTCTTGCAAACAGACCGGTGGAATTTTATCGCTCAACTATATATAACTATGAAAATAGAAGCCCACTCCATTTCTAGATGCGCATGGAATACGCTGAATGACCTCACCTGCGTTGATAAAAGGAAAGCTGGATTTATCTGTGTCAAATCAAAATTCGAAGAATAATTCGTCCGTGTTTTGCATTTAGAAACAACAAATTGTAAAGAAGCGTTCAACGAAGGTTTTTTAAGGAGTTGAAGGTCTATGGAGAATACTAGTTAGTCAACTGATTCTAGTCATTTAAAAATACGTCAATCAAATAGTAATAGTAGGAAGTTATGCTCCAATAGTTAATTACCACTTTATTATTGACATCGTTTCAGGTTAAATCCAGCCGCAAGCGATCAAAAAAAACATCCGGCCGTCTGGATAAACCAGTGGGACTGAAAAGAGCAAACCACGATCTTGAACTGAATACTTTTAATACGCTTGGACAGTTAGCTGTGAAATGAGTGAGTCGCTTTGTGAAATCAAGACAGAAAGTCCCCCAGAGGCAGAAGACAATGAAAGCGTTCCTGCCTCTGATGAAAACTCTACTGGTGCGTCGCTAAGCACCGATCCCGAGGCGGAGAAAAGTCCACCGCCTCAGTCAAGCAAGAGGAGAAAGAGGCGGCGGAAGCGAATGCTTACTGGAGTGAGTAGACAGCGAAGGGCGGCCAATGCGCGCGAACGGAGGAGAGTTCAAGGAGTTAACCGCGCTTTTGTGGAATTAAAAAATTCTCTACCCGTCTCTCATATGGATATATCAAAAATCGATATTCTGCGAGTGGCGACCAAGTGGATCGACCATTTAGCTCATTTGCTAAGTGAGGACGATGCTGCCACAAGGCTGGAGGAGGAAGTGCATGACAGCGTGAGTGGATTTAGTTTGGTCGATTGCGAGCCCTATGGTTCGTTAGGAAGTGACCAGTTCTCACCATCCGACGACGATCTTCTAGATCAGCCTTTCATGTCTGCTGACGGTGAGTGATAAGTTATTTTATGAATATATGAACGCTTTGTGAAATGTTATGACCTTTTATTTTGGTTCACGAAATGCGGTTGACACCTGTGTGCATGTGTGCGTTCGTGTGATTTCTTTCAGCGCTGAGCTATGCAACGTGTCATGACTGACTAACAAACGACAGCTATAAGCACTTTTTATTATTTAATGTAAAACGCCATTTATTCGTATCCCTCAAAGTTTGAGGTCTTGAAATTGGTTTGACAAATACTTCAGTTTTAGTTAGAGGTCATTTTTTCGTTGTTTATTTGTTTGTTTGTTTCTTACATTTCATCGAGGCCTCGAGGGCTTTGTCCTCTCCTCACAAGAGTTCCATTAAAATGTTCTTCTCTGGTGAAAAACACCACTTCAGTACTCGGCAACCAGATCTCTAAAACGTAATCAACACCGGTCTCATTGATAAAGTGATACTTCTAACAAACGAGGATAAACAATCGATTACTAGTCGAAATTAGAAAAACATATCCGTTTCTCTGCCAGCAAACCGCGTTATCTCCGTTATAATATCTCGCTAGAATTGTCAATAAATTCGACCCAACTCTCTGTTTTTGAATAGTGTCTTGTGCATAGGTTGATCATTTCATTTTCAGATTTTTATCACTTAAGAGTCACAGTGAGAAGATGTCTGTAACAATGTGCCGCAGTTCTCAGTTGGCTTCGTTAAAAGTTGACACAATGGGTCAAACTTTTTTGGGTCGTATCCCCGCTGTTTTTCATAAATCAATTCTTTTTTAACTCAAATGTTTACATTACGTCTGCTGGCTTTGTGTTTTTGTTTAAAAGTCGTTGTTCTTGTAGGACAAAAAATCTAAGATATTCAAGCGTTTTTTAAAAAAATGAATAAGCCACAGAATATGACAATTAAAGGATTATTTATTGCCGCTTATTAAAATCGTTGCCGACAATTAGTCCAAGTTACAAGTTTATGAAGAAACAGAGCACGTTAAGGGACATGCAGTGAGCGCAGAACAAACTGTTAAAAGCTAAGAAATCAGGTGAGATAAAATTATCAAAAAACGAAGAAATGCTTCAACATCTGAAATTTGTTTTCAACATTGACGGTCAAAGTAGTAGTGGATATGATTTTAATATTCAATTCTATAATAAAAATTTTCAAAATTTAGTTCTTTGTCGGCGTTTTGAATGTACAATTTTTAAAAGTTGCTTGCTGTGTTCCCTGCTGCTGCCTAATGTTCCTTAGTTGGTCAACTGAACGGGCATAAAACTCTTTTATTACATTTTCCGTATCGGTCGGTCAGCATTATTAGTCGAGCTTGTTTGCTGTTCCGTCAGTATTTTGCATTAGTTTTAGCAAACGTTAGTTTAGCTTTGCACTTGTTTGCCGTTGTCAAAGTAAATTAACCGAGTAAATATATTTTTGGTGAGTCTTATTAACAAGGAAGCGTTTTGTTTGACTTTTATTAATACATATGCAAATAAACCTCAAATCCAGTAGCGAGTAGACAACCCACTCACGAACGTGCAGTACTGAATAGCAAGTTTTCCTGACAACCATAGCTGACCTCAAAACATAATGAGTAAAGAGCCAAGAAATTACAAGAAATTGAATCATTTCCAAGCCATTCCTTCATAAATGATTTATCTTGCGGCGATACTTTTATGATTCGGTATATAGTGATGACTAACAGGGAACACTGACTTGGATTAATTTGAACAAGTTGCTTATCGTAGTGATACGTGGTGTTAACTAACTGCATATTGAAGTCATGATACACCAACACTAACAGGTCTTATTTATAAAGTTGACCCTTTTGGTTTTTCCGACAAGATGCGAAGCAGATATACTACCACAACATGGACTGACTTTAATAATAATATAATGCTCTTTTCCAACGCACAAATACCTTGGACAATAAAGCGTCTTATCCCCCCAGGCGCTAGCTTGTCTTCTTCTCTTATTCCTAAAAAGGTAAGAAGAGCTCATCGGAGAAAATAAAGTCTTACCACTTAGTTAAGCCTTTCTTGTATACAAGCTTATCTAACAATGGCAACCCGTTGGCGCCTGCGATAACATCGTTGCCGCTAAACACTCATAAACAGTCTCTCGAAAGGCATTCTTAACAAGATAATTTCGACAGCAAACAAATCAAAAATAGCTTATAAAATTTTGAACGAAGGAAGTGAGTTTTCAGGTTTGAAAATTTTCAATTGTTGTGCTGAGGTTGTTTTAAATCGTGCCTTCAACGGTAGGGACTTTGGACCTAAACCACATTTTTGATTAGCTCGGAAAGTGCTTGACTGAAAAGCTTTTAAAACTCCTCAAAATGACGTTAAGCAGTTTATCGTACTTTGCTGTACACACTAAAAAGTCTTATCAGTTGTCGCTGTGCGGCGTTTCCGCGTCACAACAATGTCACAATCCAGCAAAATCGCAGTTTTTTTTCCAGACAGCGATTAAAATCCACCGTTGACGAAAACACATATGGATGGTTTTTTTTTATTCTTTCTAATGGCTGCAACTTGTTATTCTCTACGTTTTCAGACACCTAGAAGAATATCAGTCCTTTTTTATAGATGTTTTTTAAACCTTCCTGAGTGACAACCAAATTTGTAATTGGATTTACTGATATGTGAAACATATGAGCTGCTCAATGCAACTAAATATCTGACCTTTTCTCTGACAATGCTGGGATATGGATCAGATTGTTTCCGGCTCCATTACGTTACGTATACAGAAGTTCTCCCTGTTACCTTTTGTCTTCACTTATTAGGATCTCGATCATCGGCTTCCTGTAAAGTGTGAAGCCAAATGACATAAAACAGATCAAGAAAGGGAAGTGTAGCTATAGAGCTCTGGAGGTTAAATGCATTTTGTTTTATAAGAAAACCTTCTACACGTATTACCAAGCACACCCTAAATCGCATGCACGATGGTCGCAACTTCAACCTGACTGTGCCCGGACTCCGAAACCGTCTGCGACAGAATTCCTATATTTCGTATTGACTCAAATTCTCTGCAAACACCATTATATTAGAAGTAGTAAAATAATTTTATTTAACTTTACCAAGAGATTGAATTACTTCACTGTTTATACCATGGAGACTGAGGAAATCTCGTTTAGTTTCATAATTGCACTAACTCGTTTATACATAGTGATCAACATTTTGAAAATGCCCTATGTTTTAAAACTGCACATCAACTGCCTGAAAAGGTCTTTTTCATAGAAAGAAGTTGCACCTGAATATCACATTAATTTGCTAATGAAAATGCAATGTATGTTGTGGCCATACATTTGACGCAAGAGACTCGCTGTTGGATTGGTCACGCGTGCACCATAGGTCATTTTCAAGGGCAAGTGGGTAAATGGAGCTTTTTAAAAAAAGATTTATTCATTATAAACTGGGTACGCTTGGCAGCAAGTAACGAAAAACTTCCTCACAATAAATTTCAAAAACAGTGAAATAACGAACTGAAAATATTGCTTCGGAAAAAGAGATGGCATGGAGCGAAATGCAGACATATCCGAGAACTCCACTGGTCTAGTTTAGTTTAGGCCCGGGAGTTTAGGTGATCAATATTGGATTCCTGAGTTGTGAGTAGGTTTTAATGACTATATGGGGGCGTACATACGTTGAACGATAACAGTCATTTTTTGATGGCTTTGAAATTGTTTTAATCCTGAGAAATAGAGCTTGTATGTTTCTTGTTCAATGTTGAAACACATGGTTTGCGTTGGAGGTAGGACTGATTACTGTCTGGTGGAATTTCAAGGACGCTTACCAAAATGACATTACCATCTTGTGCGGCCTTGTGTTGATTCTTGAGAACAAAAGGATGTTTGTCAGGATGGCAGATGAAAGACTAATAGTAAGTGGTTCAGGGATCTGTCAAGTGGCTGCAAGTCAAAGATTATTTGTTGAAAACAAAGAACACTTGAAAACAAATGAGCAGACATTCTTTTGAGGGATATTTTTTGAGTACGCCTCTAATCGGTCGGATTTTGTTTCTCGACTCTTTCAAATTCAATCAAAATTTTTTCGAGATACAGTGCAGAGTAGTTTATTCTTATCCATTTAAAATAAGTGATAAGTAGTAGGACCAAAGCATTGCAGACTAATAGTGCATTTACTGCAGTTTCGAAGCTCTGGCTAGGAGTGATCCTCTTATTGCATGCACAGGGTTTACAAGGGTTTTTTACCGGCCGCTTATACGTACTCTTTTCCTTTTTATGGAGAATGAGCTAAAATGTTTCAAGTCGTCAAAATATGAAAATCTACAACAGTTTATAGCTTAAAAGACAATTCCAAACTAAATCTAAACTTTTATTAACATCGGAACTTGCATGGGGGGCTAGTTAGCACAGCATGGAGTAAATACCGGCAAAAACAACAACGCAGGAAGAAGGGAATAACGGAAAACAAAATGTGCAAGACTTAGCCAGCAGAATTGAAAACGTCCGAAGACCAAAACAGCAGATCATTCACATATTGTTTGGTAGCAGTGTGAGACCAAAGCTAGCATGGATATGATTAGATTTTTTTTTCATGGTTTGAGTTTTACTGTTAAGGGTGTGTATTTGCTTTGTTGCCAACTCTTCGTTTTTGGTTTGGATGCTTGCGGCGAAGGTTCTTGCTTAACATTCTTCTGTCATCAATTAGTTGAAGCAGTTTTTTAACTGTAGGAAGGCAAAATGAAAAAAGGTCGATAAAACGAATTGTTTTTTAATTTGAGAGTGAAACTAATACACCGATATAATATTATAAGAAGCTTGGTTGTCTCAAGTTCATTCGGTTTCTAGTGAAAATCTTATTGAAATAACACTTACTTTACGAAAACCAACCTAACTGTACAGTATTTGTTTTTTATACAACATATATTTAGCGGACAAAAGCGTAAACACGTCTGCAACGTATATGTTTAAAGTATTCCTACCTAAAGAAATTCTTTCACTTCGGTAATCGTTAAGTCTGATTGCATCTGTCAACATAAATTTGCGAGAAACGAGGAAGATGAAGGAAGCAAAGCGCGTAAGAAGGGGTAGCTAGCGGGCTGCCAAGTATCATACCTGAGGCTAATTCCGGCAGCTAGATTACGTAACTAGTCTGCGCATTGATATATCCGGGAATTACCCCGGCAGCCAGATTGCGTGGGCCTGATACAACGTAAATCAGATCAGTATCAGAAACTTTGGACAGACTACATGTTAGTTCAAAACCACAAAACCTTGCGGGAATGGTCATGTCTCTAACTGTATATTCAACACGACGAAAAATGTTTTGGAAAATTTGATTTAAGAGAGCACAAAAGACGTAAAATAACAATTTGTAATGTAAGAATCTAAGTCTTTGGTTTGAGTGGTTTGATAGACAATGTTGTAAGTTGTTAGTTCTCGCGGCGACACATTTATTAACGAAACTAGACGGGCGAGGACCTTATACGAAAACCTCATGTATTTTCTCGTGAGAAACAGTCTTTTCAGCTCGGCGATTTTTTTCGCAAATGTAGAGTTCTACGGAAGGCGTACTTGATGACAACACATGGTGTACTGAATAGAAACACAAGGTACACTGTGTAAAAACATAAGGTATACTGGATAAAAGCGCTTGTCAGTCGATTATGCACATTAGAAAAAAGTACCGTCTAGAGATGGTATGAATTATTAATTCCCCGCAGCTGGCGCGATCCCAGCTGGTTCGGTACGAGTACAGGAAACAGACGTTACACTCGCAAACCGGACCACGTTTTCACTAACTTTCCCATTAATTAAATTGCACCCAACAAAAAATGACGTAATATTAACAAGAAAATTTTTACTTTAATAACTCTAAATTATTTAGTATAAAATTTGTTTTTTTTTAAAATATGTTTAAGGATGCCTGAACTTACAAGTTGGATCTGTTGGTATTTTATTCTCCCATTAATTATCGCTTGTTAAAATCGTTTTTATCAGGGTGACCTTGCACCTTCGAAATCGATTTCATTTTGTAAACAATCACTTTATGCACACTCTTCCATCATATTCTTCATTATTCTTGACAGAAACGCTTTCTTTCGGCCCGGCCCTAAAAGCTGCCTTCCCGAGGGCTTTCCAACCTAATTAGTACGTGCCTTAGATTATTCTGTTAATTATCTAAGTCATGGGCGACAAAATTACTTAGAACCACTTAGCTAAAAATTTTTAAAATACTAACACTTGTCTTTTTGTTGCTATCAATCTTGGTCATTTTAACTAAATTTGTAGCTGCTCAGCTCTCTTAAATTTAGTTTTCTTGCTCTCTAGTATTTTTAAATTAATTCAATATGTGATGCTGTAGTTTGAAAACTTTGATTGTAAAAATTTTATCCAGTTGGACTCTGTCTGCGTTGAGGCTGTTGCAGAAACAAAATTTAAAGTCTCTAATGCAAAGTCTTAAGTGTATAATGAATGCTTTGGAAGTGGTTGAAGCTGATGTTGATTGTAAATGAAAGTTACAAACAACTGGCTGATCAGCACTCATGCGTGGCTGGAAAGAACTTAACTAAACTAGTCTTCGAATATCTTAAATCATTAGACTGATGCGTTGATTTTATTGCTTTCGTTTCAGATTTATGGTGGCCTCCTAACAACTTCTGCACCAGTAGCCTTCTCAGCAATGTCTTGAACAGCAATGAACTTGTAAACAACAGTGGATATTGTGTGCACATAGATGAGCCGTATTTGCAGACAATATTTTTCGACAACAGTTGTAACTCTGGCTATTCGAATTTCATCGGTTCACCATTCTTAGACTTCGAGGACCTGTGATTAAACTGACCCCCAGTCTCTCGAGTTCAGTGATTTTTTTTCATTTGCCAATTGGTCTGGCATCATTTGTCACAAGTTAAAGCTAAAGTGCCCTTAATACCAGAACTTGCTATGTCGAATGAGGGCACAGTTTGCTCGATCTACTGGGATGAAAACGTAAAATCGAAAATCGACAAAAGGCGAGTAATCAGCTCGTAAAGCAAACAAGTACAAACGTCTGTCGCTCACGCAAATTCATAACTGGTTTCGAGTAAATACTGAACATCTTAGTCGGTTAGTTGACCACTGCACGTGGTAAAAAGGGTAAACCATGCACGCCACATAATTGTCAAATTGTCCTGAGGACTTTCAACATATTTTGAATCATTATGCATGCTAGGATTAAGAAAACACAACAAACCACACGATACCTTAAGCTGCTATGTACGTTTATACACGAAATTTAGAACACAATGGAAGGTTTTAAATTCTTTTTTTCTGACCGTAGATTGTGCAACAACTGTTTGCAGTTGTGAATCCTGTTCAAGTGTTTTTCAGCTAAATACGTCAAAACTCTTTACTTTTGTCTTGGTTTGAACATTTACTATTAAGGTGGTAAAAGATTGGCTAACGTCAGACCTGAAAATAAAAAGGGTAGACGTACAATATCTAAATCAACAAAAGAAAGAAATTTTAATTTTTCGGTGTCGTTACTTACAAGAACATGATGTGATGTATTGTTAGAAGTGGTTTTGTTTCCCTAGAGGAAGCGAGCTGCCGGACAGCATTAAACCAAAAGTTCTTGAATTGGAAATGTTATGAAGAATCGGCAAGTTCATGCGTGTTAGTTAGAAAATGCTTCCTGAATTTTTGCACTTGAAATCAGCATCAGAAACGTTTAAATAAATGGTCTAATTTAATCGTGCTGTGCCAAGCAGTGTTTGAAAGTGTCGGACAATGGTCCGTTTACAACGTAGTTACACTGATAGAATGTATCCACAAGCGAACGCTCTTGCTATATAAGATAAAACAGCAGTTAAAAATTCTTTGTCTACTTGTTAAGTCAACTTGTGGACTTAAGGTACAGAGATAATTAAAGAGGGGACATAAAAAGTTTGTGATCCCATACTTTGCAAGGTCTATTAGATCATCGTAGTCATCAAAAAATTATCTAGCTGTGACGCTTTCAAGTCCTGAACTGGGCAAAATTTGCAGTAAAAGCTCGTCCGAATCAAGAATGGTTTATTGATATCAACCAAGTTTCGCACACTCTGTTTGGCTCCCGTATTTCGCTGATATCCAACTATCACTATCAGTTAATTTCGAAACGGTTTGGAAGCGCGCGCTAGAATTAAAACTGGCTTTTGCATCGTTTTTTTTTTAATTTGACGCATTTTTCTCAATTTTTTTTGTACATGCAAAAAAAACTGCACTCCTCAAATGGGTGCCGAGCGCTAAATTAATAAATATTTCCACCGCCAATTCACTTCCCCTTCGGAAACAAGTTGTTTTTTAAAATTGTTAAAACAACTTTAACTAAAACTATTTCGAAGTTGGTCGACCAGCACAAAGGTTAACATAATGTCTAAAAGTTTGATGGTCAGAAACAAATCCACGACCAAACTAATAAACCGCCGCCCGGATAGCCCAGTTGCATTAGTATTAAAGGCGTCAGTCGCTCGTGCGATTGCCGGACCTTTACTCTTATGACTGTGGTTCGCTCTAACATCTGCAACGGTTTGAGCTTCGCTTCTTCTCGGATAAGGATTTGTGTTCCCGTGACTAAACTCCTTGAGTCAAAATGTTATAAAACAAAACAAAACAGTATTTTGTACCATAGGCATATACTAGCGATCTTAATCTAGTACGAGTGCCGGAAACGAAATTTCACATCCGGTCATGCGCAGAACGTGTAATGGTAGTTGAGGTGTTTTTCACGTACTATACTATGAAAGTAACTTGCAAGTTTTTTGATCTTTTTAAAGTTTCGTGTAACCTTAGGTCCTTTTGATATAATTTCTAACATAGAGGACTTGATTGGGTATCAACAGCGGCATCTTTTCTTAATTCTGGGGAAATTTAGTCGGCGCTGAATGGGTGCTGTTATACTTCCGAAGTCTCCCGAAGATTTTCCGAACATTTTTAAAAATATTAAGTCTCAAAAATGATTTTTAGAAAGAAAACCACACAATAATAATGATAATAATTTAGAATAGAAACGTCTTCTAGCTATTTAGGAAAACTTGCAAAAGTTTGCGAAGATTTCCGAACATTTCAAAATTTTAAAGCCGTTTTTAAAGCCCGTGTGATGTGGCGAACACCGCAGTCTGTTCCTGCACTTAACATTACATTCACACCAAACTATTTCTGTTCCTTTTCAATATATTGTAATGGATAACCTTATTCATGGGAGGTGGAGCTGTGTTGCTCTCATTAACACAGGCATCTGCGACACATAAAATAAAATAAGTTTGAAAAATATCAAGACTAATTTGGCCCAAGATTTAACATGTGCAGTCTTTCAGTCATTACTTTCAGCTAAAGAATTGTTGACATGTACTTTTGCTTAAAATATAATGGCCCTGTATACATGCTTTATTTTCAAATCAGCTAGTTCATTAAAAAATAAGTTAATCCAACTATTTTCAAAAACAGCCATCTTTCTTATAATAATCTACACAGCTGAGTTTTGTATCAAACTGACTACTAAGAAGACTTGGCTGAGATGTGGCAAATTCTGAATTTCCGAAGGAAAAAAGTTTTAAATATTTGTGATCAGCAAAAATATTTTTTCCCAAAATTATCCATCTAAATTCAGACAGTCAACCAATTAAATTGATATAAACCGTAAAAACCAAATTGACATTACATTATAGTATGCCAAGCGAACTTTTAGTGTACATTCAAAATCTGCAAAAATGATTATTACGAACTCTTTTTGTTACGAGAATACTAATCTTGTTTAGTAATCGATGATTATGATTTACACAAGTTAAATCGACTTGTGTTCGACCGAAAAAATGTTAAAACGGAAGTGCTAGAAATTCAAAACCAACTAGTTAAAATAATATTGAGTTTAACAAAAACTTTTATACGACAATCCATTCTTAAATTGAGACTTGAACACTGATTAAGGTTAAAGATTAAAAGCAAGATGAACTAACGTGAACTTAAACAAGGTATGCAACTGCAAAGTCAAAATCAATCAGATTTAAATTTTTAACTAATACCGTTGCAGCGTAAACTTTCCGTAATCTCCGGAATTTTAAACAACAATGCTTTTTTCAATTACTTCAAAAACTCAAAGGAAGTCTGCCAGGTATCGGTAATGAGTAGGAATTATTTATAGGCCAACAAAAATTATCATTCTTATTCATTTTGGTTTTGGTCTCCAACATGTGACACAAAAGAACGCCATTTTGGTTCAGATCTTGCGCATGCGCAGACATTTTCCGCGGTGTTGATGTGGCGAGGCGAGACTGGGACCTAGCAAGGAAATTTGCGAGTAACCAATCAAATGTTAGATCCGGGTTTTTCACATTTGGCGGGATTTGAGGAAGGAACTTGCGCCAAAAGCAGCGAGAGTTAAATCCAAGATTTTTTAAAAGTCTAAGGCCGGTAAATCGAAGGGCCAATTTAATTTTTCTTCCATAAAACTCTTAAAGTTCACAACTTTAATTGCATCGTTGGTAAAAATTTTGTCCAGAATGCTAACTCCATGATCGGAAAGTGGTGATGGGCTGTTCAAGTTCCAATGAAGTGGAGCACATAGTAGCACCGAATATATGATCCATTGATTGCTTGCTTCTTGGCCAATGGACAAAATGGTTACTTTCCCGGAGAACGAACCATTATTCGAGCCGCTTCTTGGCGGTCTGGAAGACCAAACATCGCCTTTAGAAGATCGCGTGGACTGCTACTTGAGATTAGCGGAGTAAGATGGCTGCCATTTGGCGGCTATATTTTACATTTTGGTCGTTTTGTGTGGTGCTTTTTAGTTCAGTTTGGTTCGGACTTGCAGATCAGAGAAATAGCCTTTTTTGGTCGTTACGATGAGTTGTGTCGTGTAATGAACGGAGATTATTTTCCATTCTCGGTGACATAAAATATTTCACTTTTTGGTTTAATTGTACCTACTTGCTCTTCTTTTATCCACAAACTGTAGGTTTTGGATAATCGTTAAATGTTAAGTGTGTGTGTGGTGAGGGGAAGGGGGGGGGGGGGTAACTTAACATGATGTCCTTTTGTTAAAGCTGTGTAAAAAGAGGTATTTTAAACTTTCTATTACCACAGGTAAAGAGAATACTATCAAGCTCTTAACATGTCCTTAGTAATGTTAAAAGGGAACTTAACTCTAAAATAGACTTTTGTCAAGCAAAGTCCTATGAATGTCAAAACGGTATTTAAACATTTTTTCCACGTGTTACGCTGATCATCTTAGAAAATAAAGTCCAAGTACTTGCTCGCTTCACCATAACTTACATCACATGTTAATGAGTGCCCTCGCTCAAACTAAACCACCATGCACATTCAAACTAGAATTTCTTGGAAAATGGTACAACACGAGAAAAAAACTTTTAAATACTTTAAGGATTTTGTTTTAAAAACATTGATTTTAGGGTTCAGTTCCCCTTCAAGAGGTCAGTAAGTAGTATTGGTAGAGAGGGGGGGGGGGGGGGGGGCGAT
>JAOBAT010129965.1:0-12496 GCA_026413305.1 Hydrozoanthus tunicans
TCAAACGAAAACCAGCATCGCAAAAAGCTAAATATATGATATCATTCTACGAAAACTATAGCTTGATTGCATGAAATTAAATATATATAGATTTCCATAAAATGAAAACATATATAGATTTCCATAAAATAATTTCCATCATATATAGATTTCAACGAGATGGTGGCCATCAAATGGAAAGTAGTATGCAGTTGGTCTGGCTATGACGAAGTTTCCAACTACTATGCTACTGTCGCCAAATGAATACCTTGCTTCAATTTACAGCTTTTTGTGGAAAGCATATTCTGTGGTTCTGATTGTGCAGTTGTTAAATGTGCTTGAAAATTCCTGGTCGCCACCCGATGTTCATTCACTCTTGTTTTCAATGCTCGATCTGTCTCGCCTTAAGGGACACGGTCTAGGCTGGTTGGAGGCGATTCCGTCTTCAAACGAGACAAGACATGAAGAACAAACAAAGTACACGGCCCAGTTGTTCAAAAGACGATTAGCCCTAATCCAGGGTTAATTGCCATGACAACCAATAGGTTTTGTTAACAGCTAACCCTGGATTAATGTTAATCAGTTTTTGAACGCACGAAGCACAATGTATGAACCACAATAGAGAGGAACTCAACATAACTCACACTATCCGAACGTTAGAGAATAAAATTAAAACTATGGTTTTTTTTGTATTCAAGGTACCAGTGTTGCTGTCGTTAACGAAATCACAATAATGTTGATAAGACATTAGTGCGTCATTCAAAATCCTGAATACTATATTGAGAAGGTGACTCGCATAACCGTAATCGTTTTTGAACAAACACTTTTAGTTTTAGGCCTAAATGGCACATACAAAAAACCACTAGAGATTTCTTCTTCGGTCTACAAAAGAAATTTAAAGCTTGTAAAATGTATACAAGAACATTGGTTTTTACTAATATCATGCTAATTAAAGCTCAGATAGGCCTTTTGTTGTGTTAATTTTGTCTCCATGAGATCCTTACTAACTTGGTCCGACAACGCCCTTGTTTTGCTGATAAGAGTCGACATAATCTTTGTTAAGAATTCGACTAAGCTTAAGGCTTCTACTCTGCAAATTTGGTCTCGATAGGTCTTCGTTATTCTGTAAAATACCTATAAAACTGCTTTTTTTACCTTCGTAACATAGCTAGAGTTACAACAACAACAACAACAATAATAATCTTTTATTAACAACAAAAAAAAAGTTAGAAAGTTCTTTCGTACCGTCAGTGTGAAATACTTATTCTACCTTTATTTCGTCGAAGTTGGATCACTGTAACGTACACCTGAATGGCCTTCAGCAATCCCAAATAAAAAAACTACAATATGTGCAAAGTTTAGCTGCCCGCCTGCTTACAGCCACCAGCCAATATGAACATATCACACTAGTACTTAGAATCTTACACTGGCTACCTGTGTCTGCCAGACTTGATTTTAAAATACTTCTTCTTGTTTTTATAGTACTGAGGGCCTAGGTCCTTTATATTTAAGCGAACTATTACAACAGCTTATAGTTCCTTCATGTTCCTAAAACATTTGGACATAGAGCGTTCTCTTAAAGGACCCCTACATTGTTTAACGCCTTGCCGAATTGTATCAACAAAACGGATTGCCTAGAGACGTACAAAGCGAAATTGACAAACAATCTTTTTAGACAGTTGCTGTTTAAAAAATGTACAAAAGGCTAAAAGTTTAAAAGATTAAAATACCCGCGAGACACCTTAGCAAATTCCCAACACATTCTTTCACGTGGAAAATAGTAACACCTGCCCAACAATGGAAAAACAGAAAAATCAAAAAAGCGCTAATGATCGCAACAAGAAATCCATCACTTAACAAAAAGCTACAAGCACACCCCATTTCCCTTTTCCCAATGGGGATTACTTAAGACTATAAAGATCTGAATATTTTACGTGGCAAATCAGTACCCTGAAGATGACTTTTAGTCGAAAAACGTTCTAAGGTATTTTAATCTTTTAAACTTTTAGCCTTTTATACATTTTTTAAACATTTTTTAAAGCGAACTTATGTCAAATAGTTGCTGTTTAGTTATGCAAGATTTATAACTGTTATTGTATTTTTATAAACTTGTTTTATAACTTGTTGTAAAGCGCCGCTGGAGCTTTGAGAAGCGTTGCGCTATATGTTGGTGTGTTGTTATTATTATTATTATTGTTATTATCAATAATATTATCATTGTTAGGATTAGGATAAAGATTAGTATCATTATTGTTATTGTGCTAATTTGAATGAGCAAGACCTCTTAAACGGTGGTTAGGCTCCAATTAGGTCTTTAGTTTGGCTAAATTAGTCTCTTTCATGCAAAATAGACGCATTAAGACTTCTTTATTCTATTTAAGAAAAGTAAGGCTTTTATCTAAAAACTAAAGTTAAGACTTTCTGTTAACTTGTGATTAAAAAGATTATTCCATTCGTTTTCTTTACTATTTCAAAAAAATTAAGGCTAGTTAAAAAAAATTGCGAAATCTATGCTGACTATAACATTCTCTGTCGCTCTATCATAATTACAACACTCCAGATACTCTGTATACTTTGTATGGCTGATGCTTTGAGCGAGGAGCTGTGGTGTTAATACTGGAAGAGAATGCTGGTGTTTTGTTAGCTAAGTCTTGTTTACCAGTAGACTCCGTTCTGGCTTGTTTATTTGCTGGCGTTTCGGAAGGCCGTAAAGCAGAATAGTTAACTAACACGACAGCTTCTGTGCTAGCGGGCTTTCTTTTGGCAATTTGACCCTTCTTGCTGTTCCACGGTGTACCCGTCACCCAAAACATAGAGCCTTTCCCATCATGCTTTGTTTCAACAGCATTTAAGGTCGTCGCAGGCTCATCGCAGTTGTGGTTAAGTAAACTGGTTTTGTTCGTTGTTGAGACGATAGGAAGATGAACAAACGATGTAGCACCGCTCTTCGTCTTCCCGTCAAACTTAATGACAATCTACAAAATGCAGAAACAAAAAATCTTCTAGATCGGTATTTCATGTTCTAGCCGTTGGACCAATTCAAAAACAGGAAATCTTGATGTTAAAGGTAAATCATTTTCGGTACATAGTTTACCAAGCTAGTCTATGGAAAGACAGATGCAGGTGTAAGTGTAGATAGAATGAGTAATAAGTACTGTTCGTGTGCTAGGGGGTTCCCCTCCCCCTAGTTTTTGATACAACCCACCCAGGATAAGAGTTGTAGCTTTTACTCTTAAAGACAGATAAGTAGGAGATTTTCCTTTAAATGCTAATTACAAAATGGTTAAGAGAAAAAAAAAACAGAAGTGTGGGGGGTGGGGGGAGGTTGTTACCCTCCTTGAAGGAGAGAGTAAAATTCCTTAGCCGAGAACACGCGAAGGTCCTTAGCCGAGAACACGCGAAGGTTCTTAGCCGAGAACACGCGAAGGTTCTTAGCCGAGAACACGCAAAGGTTCTTAGCCGAGAACACGCGAAGGTTCTTAGCCGAGAACACGCGCAGGTTCTTAGCCGAGAACACGCGAAGGTCCTTAGCCGAGAACACGCGAAGGTTCTTAGCCGAGAACACGCAAAGGTTCTTAGCCGAGAACACGCGAAGGTTCTTAGCCGAGAACACGCGAAGGTCTAACCGTTTGCAGATGTTAGAGCAAAGGCAGCACCAGGCCTCCGGCTCGCACGACAGGCTGGCGTGTTACAAACTGGGCTAATTAAGCGGCGGTTATAAACAATACCTTTCTCTCCAAACTTTGCTTTGTTGTGGACGTATTAAAACTCTGACTTAAGTAACGTATTAAGTTACGAATACTTTCGCCATGCTGTCGTGATTTTAGCGTCAGAGTTTCAAGTTTTTTCGTGAAGGACGGCAGCTTGGTAAGTAGTTTACATGCTATTTCAGTAGAGGATATTTGTACTTACATTCAACTTTTGAAGTGGCATTTTATAAGCGTTAAGTTAAAATTAGAAACAGTAACTTACTTGTTTTGCTCGTAATTGATTCAATCATATTGTAATTGTGTTTACAAGTGTGTAGACAACCAAACCGCAAGCCAAGTCATAAAATTGTAAAGAATTACGAGTCGTCAAAAGACAGTTGTAGTAAACCGCCAGATTTAGAACTGTGACATTGTGTATTTCGCGAACACTTTACTTCAAAGTCTGCTCTGGCATGGAAAATTTCTTACTTCCCTTTCAAAGCACTTCTGTTTTGCTATGTTTCTAATTTTCACGTCAATGTCTACCACTACAAAGAAGTGTACCAAGTTCTTATAATCAAGTGCACACATAGACGTCTTTAGTACCTGTAAATAATACAACAACGCAATGCATTCACTGCCATAAACCGTAGCTTGGATAGATGCGGGTATAGTCAAAGCGACATCTTCGTGGGTCACATGGTCTCCCGATTTAACACTTCCGGTGTTTATCTGTTCTAGTTCCTCGGAGGTACTGAACTTGGTGTCTGAAAGAAAACACACAATCTTTCTTACAATTGAGAGAACCAACACTAGCTAGCGGACCCTTGATTAACTAAAGAACAAATAACATGAACGAGCCCGTAGTTGCCAGGATTTATATACTGAGAGGTGATAAGATTTGCTGTTCAATGCAAAACTGTTTAGAAAAGCACAATTTCTCGAAGATGTTTTAACGTTTCTTCTACTCCTAGATTGAACAGTTAGACTCTTGTTATCGTTCTTTGTTAATCCATATGTTTTTGAAAGACCGTGCTTGTTTCCCCGACTACGTTTTTTTTATGTATAAAAATCAAGCTTACAGTCCCAGGATAATTGGTTTTGTTTACTATACCGACTCTGCTCAATGCTTTGCTTTGTACTCCAAGGTTCTTAAGTTAGCCAGTTTGAGTCATCTAACGCGCATCCAGAGCACTAATTGATACCAGATACTTAGAACAAAGATTCTGTGGATGTTGGTCGCAGCTTGTTTTTGGATGCTGGATGCCTTTGCCAGTGGATGTCGAACCGAAATCGCTCTAATGCTCTGGGTGTTGGATGCCAGAGCTAAAAAACTAAAAAAATTGTGGATGCTGGACGCAACTTGTTTTTGGATGATGGATACCTTGCCAGTGGATTTCGGATCCCAATCGCTCTGATGCTCTGGATGTTAACGCTAGAGCTAAAAATATTTTGGATACTGGATACGCTTACATGGGGCAAAGCCAATGTTCATTAGGTTAGAACCTTTTCTTCGTGGAGTGTTATACATGTCAAGGAAATGAAGAGGTTAGGTATATGATTGGATGAAACGCTTCCTATTGTCACACTTCTCACCCCACGTCCATTCTGATGCTCCATTTGCAAAAAATGTTTTTTGGATGAGAGGATCAAGATGGAATTCTTTAGTTCAGATAATTTTAGTGCTTAGGCTTGCGAAAATAGTATTCACAGTTTCGTAGAAGAAAAAGATCTAGGACTTTGATGGAACGTGTGCGAAATTACTTCCAAAATTTTAAAGGCGTACGTGAAATTCATATCAAAACGAACTTGGGCACTGAATTCAAAATAAACAGATAAAAGATACATTATAAGCAAGGATACAAAAGAAAAAGCTCACAACGCACTCAAAAATTAAGTATTTTCAAAACTTCTTTAAAATGGAACCATGGTAGTTTTGGAAACGTCGGTTATATTGCGTAATCTTTATTTTAAAGTACGTCAAACTACTTCCAAAAATCTAGCACAAGTAGCAGTTCACTGTTTCATACCGTCACTGCTGACATATACAGTTCTCTGGGTTAAAATCACTTGCACTTCTGTTACGTCACGTGACGTGCTGTTTTCCATCGCAAAAGAAAAATGAATGACGTCACCAGGGCAGTAGGCTCCTTTGTTGGTTTTGAGATTTAATTCCAGTTCTCCCGCCACACAGCGCGGCCATCCGACCTCCTTTCGTTGATGTAGCTCGACGGGTTTCTTGGTGTTGAATGCATGAAATGTAAAATAATATATTGAACTTTGCCTTATTTGTTTTAATGTAGCTAATAAATTACTCCTTCAGAGGAAAGTACAGTTACAAAGTTCCATGGCTATGATCTCTAAATATCGTTTTTTTTTTCCATGGCTATGATCTCTAAATATCGTTTTTTTTTCTATGGCTATGATCTCTAAATATCGTTTTTAATCAGCTTCGTCAAAACTTTAAAGACGCCTTGTTCTATATGTTTGCTAGTACTTAAAGGGGAACTGAACCCTGAAATCAATTTTTTTAAACTAGTTCTTAAAGACGTGGAAACTTGAAAGGGTTTTTTTCTTTTCATGTTGCGCTAATTTTCCAAGACTGAAATCGAGGCATAAATTACGTTACCAGCCGCTTTGTGGTATACAGCGGCTCAAAAATAGAACGTCAGCGGAGTAAGCGTGAGGCTAAGAGCTTAGATAGAAGAGGATATGGCTTGAACTGACCAGGTTCAATATCATAAGAGCGAGACACTGAACACAATTTGAATTTGTTCTTGATTACGTACACGAGCTTAGGGCAACTGGACAGTACAAGCGCTCTCTTCTACTTCACACGTCACCACAACACGTTTACTGCTGACAAATCGACAAGCGCCCACGGTCAATAACCCGAAAAAACGCGAAACATACAAATTGAGTTTGCAGGTTTCATTTTTCTTTTAAAATGCAATGCATTCAACTTTGTATGTCTTATTAAAATTTATAACACTCATTTATAACGGTTTTTGGATTGTTTTAGACAAAACTTTACAGCGAACTTCTAGCGACACGTCGATAAACCTTTGAAAGTGCAAAGCAAAATATGATTCCATCCGATCCTGGTGAAATCAGAAAATTATTTCAGTTGCACTTTATCTTAGTAAAATGATTAAAGATTTTCCTCATAGATCGTGCTTGAAATTAGTTCCAGAGTTCACACTTAACTACAGGTTATTATTTTTATAGTCGTCTTTATGGCAATGATTATCAATGTCACGTGCATTCATCATCACTATCACGTAGATGACAAAGGCAAAGGAAATGATGCCAAAGTGAAAAGGACTAAAATTTTATTTATGATATCAGTGATTGCAGTAATGATAGTAGTACAAGTAATTATCCGTGAAAGTTAATATCTTTTGCCGAAGTAAAAAGCTGTTTTAACCAACTAAAGGTGTCTGCACTTACCAGCTTCTCCCAAAGGTCCCCAAACGAGACATCTCCAATCTGTATTCTAGCATCGCTAGTCTTTACGTCGGATCTCCCTCGTCCTCGTTTTAGAACCCCTCTAAGCCAGTACCGGATGTGACCAAACTTACCTTCCAGGGAGGGTGGGAGGTCCTCGTCACTTGGTATCACAATATAGAACGTAAAACAGTAGTCCCCCTTTGGTAAACACTGCGAGCGAATACTCTCCGTAGAGTGATTTTCTGACACTTTGGACTCTAAAATGAAAGAAGCAAAATGTACAACGTTCATGACGTTAAAGATGGCTATAACAGCTAGTACAACGGTAACAGCCGTAATGATAGTTGTAGCAGCGAAGTGGTTATAATAATGATAACGGTAATGATGCTGACAGTGAAATAGTAGTGTTAACGACAACGATAAAAGTATAAGGATAGCGGTAAATGTAACGATAACGGTATCAGTTATCGTAACGATAACGATATCAGCAAACGTAACGATAACGGTAAGGATGCGGTAATGGTATCAGTAACGGTAATGATAACGTGATCAGTAACGGTAACGATAACGGTAAAGATGCGGTAATGATATCTGTAACGGTAACGATAACGGCGAAGCAATAATGGTAATGATATCAGTAACTATCCCAGGCATGTTGTGCGACATTTGAACACATTTTGTACAGTTTTGTGCTCCTAATATGTTCGATAACGACCACAACATTATCTTCGTTCAAGCTTAAGTCATTGACAAGAGAAATTTTATTAAAGACACTCTTGAGTCCTGGCACACGCGGCCGCAACAAAAAATGCTGACAACAACTCCAAGCCACTGCCAAAACAATATACGATTCTTTTAACTAACTAATCTGTCAACACCTTTTATCTTAACTTTAGATATAGTTTTAAGCTATTGTTTTCACCTTTTGGTTTATATTCTATACTTTAATTCCTTTGTAATTATTCATTCTTACCTTACATCTCTTAACTTTTTATTTGCAAAGCTTTGTAGTTAGTTTTCCACTCGTCAAAGGTTATACTTATAGTCTGACAATCGAAAGCTTGTATTTTATTAAGATTTTATTTTTAACCAGAGAACGCTTTTACTATTTTAATTTTAGAAGTCTACTGACTTTCTTGGTTCCATCAATCCGGCGAACTAACTACGGCAAATTCAATATAAGATACGCTGGCCCAGGAGTTTGGAACGAGATTGATGAATCTCTGAAAACGTTGGGCTTGCGTTCTTTCAAAACATCACTAAAATAAAAAATTTCTCAATTCGTATTGAAGTTCCAAGTTCGCATATTTCAAGTAATGAGTTTTTTTTTTTTTATTGTTTTATATTTCTTCCTGTACAAATGCATATTCTGTGTATATGGTCAATATAAGTAATGTGTATTCATTCGTAATATTTAGATTAGTTAACTGCATATAAATGGGCCCCCGACTAGTTTAGCTCTTTATTGCTATTTCGGGTGTCTAGCCACCTAGTTGTAAGTTGATTTTTTTTCTAGAAATGTACACAAAAAAGGTGCAAAGAAATGTTGTTGTTGTATTCAGTCTACTTGACATTTGGTTTTGTTGTGCTGAAAACAATCCTAACCTAGAAACACAGCACTCTATAAAGTTTCGCTAGATATAGCAATGATACTTATCTCCAGATACGAAAAGAATTTCGATAGTGATTGTGTAGTTTTAGAGACTCTTAAAATTCATTCAAGTATGTTTTATGACGTCATAAACTAATCTAAACAGAAAACCACTAGTTCTCAAGTTTGAGTGGTCAGAAAATCGTTTGGTAGAAGACCACCAAATTAGAGAAAGTATTTAATTCGTTTCTTACGTTCCTGATTTAATACATTCAAACTTATTTAAGACATTCAGTGCAAGTTGTTGGTCGGGGCTTAACTCTAGACGACTTTGTTTATTATTGTAGTTAGTTTGGAGTCTGCTGGTTGAATCTCGTCACAGTTTTTTCAAATCCTTTGGGCTTTCAGGATCATACGACTCGAATGTCAACAATGGTTGGTGCAACCCCCAGTTGATAATGAACTCCTAGACATCGTTCAGACGCTTCGGTTTAGCTTTAGCCATAATACAAAGTGCATTTTGAATCATTTTATCGGCTGAATATCGTGTATTCACTTAGTGGATGTCATTAATCCTCTTGCTGATATTTTAGAAAGTTGAAGAGCTTTCACCATTTTTTGTTTTAACGTTTTGCTTATATTTTGTGAACCGGCGATTTTCTTAAAACACGTTCAGATTTAAAACAGGATGATCAGATATGGTAAAATCAGGGCAAGAAAAACTTATAAAGCAAAGAACTTTGCCGAGTATAGCAAATATTTTATTATTTTAGCTTGATCACCAGATAGCTTTACTTGCCGCATGCAACGGGAAGTATGCTTACATGCGGACTCTGTCTAGCCAGTAGTATATTTGTTGGGTTTGCCCAGCAATTAGTAGTGAGAACAGATCCCACGTATGGTGTTTAAACGGTTGCGTTATTAAAAAAATCTCAATTTCTGTAAGTACAAACTGTCAATGCTTCTACCGAAAACTAACTCCGCAAAATTAATAAAGCGGAATTATGTAATATTTGATCTTCGATTAGAAATAACTAAATAGGCTTTGAGAACTTTGGACGTAAAGATAAAGTTTAAAGATAAGAAGTAGTTAGACTGAGCTACTTTTGAAACCTGCTGAACTCATCTTAGTTGAAAACTGTCAGAAGACATTTTAAGAGCGCTGGCGTGCTCTTTAGCTATAGAACTGCATGCACCTAGTACTGCTGTTAACTGACTGGTTTGCGTGAGGCGAGCTTTAAATATATACATAACATATATTAATGACCATGCATACTTCTAGCATTGCTGCCATGCTGTGTTTTCTATACACTTCAGTAGAGTAACTAAAGGTTTAGCTACCAAAGTGAACCACATTCTTCAAAAATTACGCAGAGGCTAGATGTATTTCTTTTAGCATCAACTCCTTACCATTTGTTGGGAAAAGAACTGCACTCAGCTCAAGATATCGTTGCCGATTGTAGCAATACTTGGTGTATGTCCCCAACCACACAGGCCAGCTCACCTCGGCTTCTCCGGTGCATTCGAGTTTCAACTCCTTTAACTTCAAACTCTTTGTTACTTTTAGTTTCACTTTACCGTAAACAAGTTCCCCTGGGAAATAAACTCTTTCTTTGTCGTCTAGAAGCACGCTAAATTCTGATACCTCAGCCATTGAACAGTTCGCGTGCTCAGATACGCAGTGACGCGGTAGTGGATGTTTTGCTTCGTCAGGGTAAAATTATACCGGTCAGCAAGCCTAAGCTGTCTTGATCCTCATTCAAATATATCAGTTTCTCTTCAATATCAAATCAAGACCGGAAATTTGAAAGCTAAACAACAAAACATTCGGTAGGTAAGCAATGAACTGCGAAGTCCTGAACACTATTAACATTTCATATTTCCGCACCACAGTTTTGATCAACCAACCGTACATAAGTTTATGCTTAACTTCTGTTTTACTGTCGTCATTAATGAGTGGGAAGCCCAGCGTACTCTAGAGCCAAAACAATGAAAAAGCAATTTTGTTTGAAAGGGGCATATTGTTATGCATCTGTTCTTTTATCTAGCATGAGAAAACAACTAATATCATATACAATATTTTCTTTCCACAACGTGTCAGTGCAGATAATCGATCGCTCCAGATTACTTTATCTTATATGAAAGTTCTTTAGCAAAGCCAAAAGACAGATTCGACTTTTGACTTGAAAACGAGAGTACAACTATTGAACTAAAAAAGTCATAAGAGTTTTATGGCTTTATCTGAGCATTTTGTGTTTTATTGTGCTTTTTCACAAAACTTTAAAATGCTTCACTCTATATGCATGCTGTTCGTGACTCGAAAAATCGAATAAGCCCGGAGATAACGTTGTCTCTTGTATATTGATGCAAAACATGCGATAAAATGCACTAACCAGAGATGACGTCGTTGTCTCTGAAATCCCCAAACAAGCCGCTGCCATATTTTAATTTCAGTTCCTTATCTGAATATTTCAAGGAGGCGATAAAATTTTGTGCTATCATTCACCATCACTTGAGCTGTCAATCCAACCGAGACAATAAGTGCATTGGTGTGTGACTGGTATATGTTGTTATACTTATAGGAAACTGATTTTCGTCTTTCTTCTCAGTATCTTGCCGACAGTCTACCAACCAAATAACTGTTCATTCAGCCCTTTCTTCAACTTTACATGTCCAATTTTACAATATATAGTTTGCCTGTATCTCGTTCTACAAGAACCAGTGAGATTTTCCTTAGCTCGAAGTTCTGGCCGTTTCTCACAGAGTAACAATTTGACGAACCTTTTTTTTCTTAAGTTTTAAATAATATCTGTATACAGTACAGTATATAGCAAGACGGAACACATTACTTTTTTAAACGCTTCAGTAAATAATCGAAATCCTTCTTCACTGCCCCCAGGGCAACAGTTCAACGTCATATTTCTGGTCATTCCATTTTTATCATTTTACCCAGAAAAGTTCGCCGCACCACCAGGCCGCGGGCCAGTTATCTGACAATGCATGGCGTTCAGGAGCCCCGGTTGTTCAAGGGTGGATATATAAGCTCTACATATATGCCGGATAAAAGCTAATTGCATTCACTCATAAATTAAACGCTGTTTTACTCATTGTTGGTTTTTCTATCATTGGTTGTCAATTGAGTGGAAAACTCCTAGTCACTGGTAAGGTGGTACCAAGCGGCTTCGGTTCTAGGTCATTCACACTGCCCAAATCACAGATAGCCGGGTATCGATATCCGGCGGCGAATTGGCTTAAATTCATCTCACAGGCTGTGAGCACCCGGGCCAGCCTGGTGTGTAAGCTGCTTCATAACTATATCAAGTTGCTGGGAACTACTACCTGATCATACATGCAATAACACGCCGTTAGATTCAGTCTGTGAAGAGCTAAACCAAAAAGTCAAATGAAATTTTATTGAAACAAATTTCCAGAGCCCCCTAAGCCTCCACGCTCTTATAAATGTTGTACTTAAATATAGTGCATGTTGTTACTGAGAGTACTTAAAACCTTGACAGGACGTCATTTGAAGTGTTCATATTATGGCAGCGGACCATTATTGTCTTCGTGTTTAAATTAAGAAAGCTGTCACGTTGGTTATATATCACCCACAAATGTAATACTAGCCACAAATGTAAGAAAGTTAACCACAATTGTAATAAAATGTAAAACTTCAATTACAAAGAACTAAAATGCTTAAAAGTGGTAGTAACAGGCCTAGGTTTACATGTTTCAGGTCTTTGAGCGTGGGCGGAGGGGTGAGGACTTTGGCCAGGGGAGTGGGGGTGGG
>JAOBAT010129976.1:0-12496 GCA_026413305.1 Hydrozoanthus tunicans
ATTTAAAGCCAACTCGGCGCTACGCGCCTCTTTGGCTATTTACCATCTCATATCCAACGCGCGCTCTTGGAATAATTTTTAAATATCCCGTCCAGTGCGGGAAAACAGCTAATAGAGAAATTCCAAGGTCCAGTAAAATTTGAAAGAAAAACAAGAATTGGTCCAAAAAGCAAAAAACCCTTCAGCAATCAAAATGTTTGGTTATTATAAGCAGTGTCACTCCAAATTAAATCCAGCACGTACTAAAGTTCAGGAAGCAAAAGTTTCAGTGCCTCATTTCGAAACTAAAGACGTACCTGGTCAACTATGAGCTTCTTTGAAGCTGAACCAACTTTAAATAAGCGAGCTACATTTAACAAGTGGAGTTAACTGAGACTGGAGTTTAATTATAAAATTAAAGCAATTTCTTAATTTCTAGTTTCAGTTACTCCGCGGCGCAGCTGCCATCTCGTGTGCGGCATGATGCATGAACAAATTAACTTTGCTTGATTAGCGAGTATAGAAGAAAGACTGGTTATAAGGTACCTTTAATTATTAAAATAGGTATAGTTAAACTGTGATTAGTTCTTACACCTTTATTTAATTATTTTTGCACAAGACACCGTCACTGATGTCAAATATATATTAAAAACTTTTCCTTTGAAATGAAGTGATTAAAGTTGGCTCTATTTTTTATACCAATATTTACTTTCAAAGGAAGTTCTTTCTCCATGTCTCATTACTTGCCAAAATCATCAGATCTTCCGTTAATCTGGTCTTTACTGAGAATTACTTAGAGATGAGTTTCTATAACGGTTACAGAAACTTATTAACTAGAAAAGAGAAAACTCAGTAATCATGATTTAACGTCAAAGTTCAATAGTGGTCAATAAATCAAATGACACTGAATTAAATTGAAATTATCTTAAAATAAATAAAACAGAACGAAAGAATCAGAGGCTAGTTGAAAAACTGTATGAGCTAAGTAAGCCTATAAGTATTGAAATAAGGACTAAAAGAAACTATTACTCTATGTTAGATACGGTCATTGACGAAGTCAATCACACATACTAACCAAGAAATTGTCGAATTGTCAAATTTTTTAAAGTATAAAATTTTTGAACAAGTTTGTGTCTTTCTATTTCCTCATTACGCGCTGTATCACGCTATAAATATATTCAGTTTATCGGGTAAACGAGTCAAGAGTTAATCTCAGCACATAAATGATAGTAAAGCTACAAAGTTTATCATTCTCATAAAGATTGGCCGCAATGACCCAGATGCCTGTGAAGGTTTAAAACTGGATAGTTTTCCTGTAAGGGAAAAGATCAATACTGTGGTACTTCCTAGGAACCCAACTTAGGGGGTTGGGTATTGTGTGCCGCCACCCGCCTCCTTTTTTCAAAAACGCTGTATTTCAGGAGTAAATATCATGTTCAATGAAATAGATACTGATCAAAATGTTGGCTAGCCACAATCAAGCCCTTAGTTTTATTTGAGCATGGTAAGTAGCAATATATGCCAGTGTACTAGAAAGGAACGTGACCAACTACAATAAACGCATTTTCCTCGAGTCACTGCACTCAACACCAGATAAGAACACGATGAATGAGCGCAAGGAATTTCCGCGACCATATCTCCCACCTTTAAAACTCCTTGAGGGCGAGAGCTGAATAACTTTTAATCTCAGCGTCACAGCTATATGATAATTTTCTCTCCTGACGAAGGCAAACAATGGTTGCTGAAAATTTGAGAGTTTTTAAAATACTTTTAGGATTTTAATATACGTGTTTATCGTTTTTGTTATTTTACAAGTATTTTAACAATTTTTTATCGAGATCAGATTTTAAACTTTTTATCCTGAAATATGAACACTGATCTCCCATCCAGTATGGAGCAATATGTTTCAAACTAAAACATCCCGCATCTCCTACAGTTCAAGATGCATAAGTTGATGTGATTCTGTTCTAAACTAAAGACCTATCTCGTCAGGTATGAGCTTCTTTGAGCTTGACTAAATTAAACAAGCGGAGGTAACCGAAACTGATTTTTGTTCATAAAAAGCAATTTTTCAGTTTACTGCAGCAGTGCAATTTGGCATTGTGCGACACAAGGCACTTACAGGCACATTGACTTTGTTGAATTAACGGATAAGGGAAAACTGATAATAAGATATTTTTAATAAAGTAAGCATTTAAACTTCGATATTTAGATTCACACCTAATAATTTTGCACAAGCCACCTAAGTGTCAATGATCTCAGATATACAAAAAAATGTTCCTTTAAAATTGAAGTGATTACAATTTTCGTTGATTTTTTGGTTAACATTACTTGTAAAGGACCTTTTTGGTTTCATAATTTGCTAAATGTCATCAGGGATATATCTATAGTGCAATTTTCACAAAAGGTGTCGACAATACTAAGCTAGCCTTAAGTAGTGAATTACTCAGTAAAAGCCGACATTCTATGAGATTGAAAAACTACTTTTATACTTAGAGTAGAGAAATTTGTTTATCACCAAACTCAATGGTTCTTAGAAGATAAAACTCAGGTAAACTGAAATAATTTTAAACAAAAACGTTTGTCAAACGTTTTGAATGAGGTCAAACATACGCAACAACATTCAATATTGTTTTTCTCAGAAGAAAATCATTAGATTTATTTCTAAAACCGCATTAGCAGCCCATGTAGAGCCTTTGTTTGAAGAATTTTAAAACATGCATAGATTTCGAAGTTTGAAGTTGGTGTTTTGACTAGAAAAACGACGCTTCCTCTTTTTCAAAGAACAATTCTGCTTAAGAATTTAGAATTATTCGTGTAACACAAGAAACTTAAATTCGTTTTACACTTTCTGTTCGTTGTAGCGCCAATATCAAGAATTTTACGATTCGTTTCTAGAGACCCGTTGTTTGATCGCCTAAAATCCTGTACACACCAAGAATGTTGAGTATCTCCCTTTTTATGAAAAAGCTCATAGAGTTTTTAATTTTTTTCCTAAGGTAATCTTTTAGTTTATCGTACTACGCAAACTTTGACGTGTGATTGTGTTCGTTTGTTTTCGTTTTCTCCAAGTCAATATTGTGCGATTATAAATTTTAGGGAGCCCGCACGCGGCCGGGGCCCAAACCCTTTGCAAGTTTCTCCAGTGATTTCTATTTTGGCTTCCTTGTCTATTTTTAGCTACATTCACTTGAAAATTATGTGTGAATAGTTAACAGTTATTCCATTAGCTTACCCCCCTAGGTGTATTTCCGTTTAGTTGAGCTCTCTTGCGGTTTTTCAGTATCGATTCAGCATACGTAACTCGCACATAATTCGTCCCCGTAATCTTCTCCCGTGTTACGCATGCCTTTGAACAAAGTTCACAGTGAACGACCGTTGCTTTTTCGTGTGTTTAAATTCAGAGGCGGGCGAATTAGTTGGGGGTTTGTCAGAGATTTTAAGAAGTATTTAGGATCGTGCCGCGGGGGAGTGAGATAATAGGAGAGACAAAGATTAATATTTCATCTGAACGGAAACACACTTAGATTGGTAAGCCTGTGGTTAGATATAGGACGGTAAATAAGCAAAGAAGCCCCCCGTAATGTATCATCTCATATCCATCAAGCGCGAATGGAATGATTGTTTTAGTTAATTTCTTAAGTTATCGACACCTATCAACACTCGAAAATGACATCTAAAACTTATTCAGAACCTTACTTCAGCTTTGCCGCATTTACACAGTCAAGTACCATATAGGTCAATCCGGTATATAGAGCTGATAACCGGGTTTGAGTGGACCAATAAGAACGCTAGAAACGCAATATTTACAGTTAAAAGTTTTACAAAGATGTTTGACAAAAGGGAGAAATGTTGAATCTTTTGAGTGAAATTCTGAAAATCCCTGTTGTTGAAAGTATTAACGACAATCTTCATCAGTAAACAGCGTTGTTATATATTGCGCTCTGTAATGAATAGAACTCTCCTAATGATTGCTTTTGTATTTTGGGTTCAACAAACACGAACTGTGCTTAGCGTTTAGCAGTATTAACAATTGTTTGTCTAGTTCACCAACTTTTGGGTCCCAGCGTGAACGCCTGTACTCAATTCTCAAAGAGTGGAATAGATCGGTTAATCTCAAAAATTTTTTTGAGAAACTGTACGTGAAAGAAAAACATTCCTGTCACCAATGATGAGCCAGATATCCTTTCTAAGTTTGCGGTTGTAGATTAGAAACTTTTTTTCTAGTGATACAGATTGCTCAATGGCAATTTGTCACTAAGTACTTAGTGCAGAGTAGTTTCATATATAGTATGTGCTTTTTGAGCGCTTTTGAGAGTCAAATTATGCATATAAGATGATCACTTATCAGTTGTTGTTATGAGAGAACACCCAAGAATGTATTTTCGAGTTTGTTTTCACACCTACATAAAAAAACGAATATATTAGAGTATATGATTTTGTTTATATCAGAAATATCTAGCCAAAATTTCCAAATAGCATGCTTTAGACCGATTGCATTGCACTTTTCACGGTTTCAGAATTGTTTAAGTAAAACAATTTTCTTTCTAGTAACAGTAATAGTTTTTTCGGCAAACTGAAATAAACTGATTTGTCAGGCAAACTGAAAATCAAATATTTCATTTTTCCAAGCTGTAGCGGTTGGTTAAATATTTATGAATGAAAGAATTGTCTTCAACTATTTGCTAAATTCGCTCGTGGCCAATATCAAAAATGTGTTTTCTCATTTCATTTATGTCCGCAGATTATGATCAAGTGCTTTAACGTGGCGGGGCAAAGTTTGCAGGCCAACAAACCAAACCTGCGCGATGATTGACCAAAAATCGGTCCAATAAAAGTTTTCCTTGGAGGACCGGGGAGGTTTGGACTGGTTTCTCGCTATATATAGCGAGCGCGCAGAGATAATCGCGTTTTCTCTTTTACTGATCCAAAACTGAGGCCATCTAGTAACAGTACTGTAAACTTAACATATGACTAACATATGACTAACATATTACACGTACGACACATATTACCAAAATGTATACACTTTAAGTTTTGCGAAATTCAGAGCAAAATGTTTGACGAATATGATAAACATATGACAAAATCTAAATGAACATATGACAAGTGTGACACGAATATTTTCAAAGATGAAGTCATACGAATCATATCCATTGTTTTTGAATAGTTTTGTGTTTTTATATGACACATATGAAATGCCTTACCAAGCTTAGAAATAGGACGAAGTGATACATATGACATAGATGACAAGAAGCAAATGTCATAATATTATGTGTGTTATTTCCTACTTCGTTAATAATTTGGTGCATGCATATGACCATAAATACCTTAAGTCTGGGAAAATACTTTACCCTCGCGGGCTTTTGCATGCACAGACTTCGCTGCACTCGGTTGGTACATAGAAATACCTCGTGTAATATTTTTTCTGGCAGGTTATTAAGATACAATATAAGAAGATTTATCCACTAGACAACAGAATAACAGCTACTGTCACATAACTCTGCTGACTGATATTAGTACATAGACTTTATGAAGAACTAGAAATTTGAGTTCAATTAATTTTAAGCAGACTTCGAAAAAACAAGAAAATCCCTTTTAAGTGCTAAATTTAATCTTAAAAATCTTTAAAGGATTAAAGTCATTTTTAACGAGTTTGAATTACCTGCCCTAAGGCTTTCTAAACTACGTGCACTTATGCTTGCAGAAGTCTTGTTCAACTTTGATCTGAATGTTGAAGCTGACAACGTTTCGATCTTGGAACGGCTAAGGCAAATGCAGTCAAAAATGTCGCTTTGAGACGTCCAAGAACTCACTGACAAATGGAAAACCAGTTAACTTGTTCGGAGAATTTTCCTAAGAAGGCGCTGACGTTACGTGCGTCTGAAACCTTTCGTCGGTCGGAGCAAACAAACAACCTCGACCAGAGTCTACTGAACGCTCGAAACGCCAGCGCATTAAAACTTCCGACCGTAATGGTTTAGAGCAATTAACTTTTAAATTGATTGCAAAGTATAGCTACTGGGGCAATATTATCCCCGAAAGACCCCACACTCGGTCCGGCATTAAGTACAATATAAGAAAATTTATCGATACTTGGCAATAGAATAACAGCAACTTTCACAAAGTTTAAAAGCTGGTAGTAAAAACTAAACTAAGTATAGCGATATCGATAAAATGAATTCAAGCTAGCAAGTAAAAACTGCGTAAAATTGTTATAGCGGCTCATTGTATCTTTTGGTTAATGACGAAAAAATGAAAAAAAATCGAAGTTCACCTCGCCTCCAGGAAAACCTTAATCGACTTTTTGAAGAAAACTACAATCTCGTTTCCAGAGCCCGCGTTCTTTATGACCAGCGCCAAAAACTATGGACATGAGAATGCGCAGCTAGTTACTGAAAACAGGCCCGGCATATCACTCAATTTTGATTTTTCTATTATAGTTCTGGTAAACACACGTGATTGCCAAACGATAAATGCAAAAAGTATTTTTAATTTCGAGAAAAAAAAGTGCTAGCCTTCAAACAGCAGGCCCGGCGAACCAACTTTTGACCCAAGTTACATTTTTTCAAATTGTTATTTGCTGAGCAAATGCATGTTTCACCGTAGATTTTGTTTCATTTTTGCACATTTTTCTCTTAAAACGCGCCACTTCGCATCTAAAAAAGCTAAATTTAAAGATTCCCATAGTTTGATTGCACCTTCGGCGCTCGAGGAAGTTTGTATATGGCCGGAACAATTCTGAAGATCTTCCGCCGGGCCTG
Organism: Hydrozoanthus tunicans; assembly: GCA_026413305.1. NCBI lineage: Eukaryota > Metazoa > Cnidaria > Anthozoa > Zoantharia > Hydrozoanthidae > Hydrozoanthus > Hydrozoanthus tunicans. The sequence continues at coordinate 6,744 of JAOBAT010129976.1, forward strand.
GTTAGTGTATTTTTTAAAAAGTAGACCAAATGCGCTTTACAAACAACTGCACATTTATACATACAAAGAAGATCAGGGACAGTAAGGCTGGTACCAATACAATAATGATTGAAACTAAGCTACATTTTAACTTAAAGTGCCTATAACACTAACAATTATTTTTGTTACCACTAAAAGTGTTTGGAAGCTAAGGACGTTTTAAGAAAATAATTTTTGAAATCGGTAGTATTCTCAGTTCTTTATACACATTTGAAGTTCAAGTTTTGTTGGTTCACGACCACGTTTTAAGGGGACTGGGTTATGACGTCATTTTCGGACATCTCTGTATGAAAGACAGCAAGATGGACACGAATGAATCAGATTTTTGGTTCAGAAGTACATTCCAAATCCTCATACAGTTCTCAGTCCTTTTGTACTTTTGTGTTTGAAAAGATCTCATTTGCTCAAAAATGCCGTCACAACCCAGTCCCCCGTGAACGAAGCTGTCTGAAAATTTTGCTGGTTCGAGTCACTGTGGAAAAAAATTTCGAAAACTTTTTGCAGAAGTACTTTAAATTGCATGTGAAATCAGTTGATCCCAAAAAAGTTGTTAACGTTTTAAGCACTTTACAAACTCCAAACAAAAAATACATGATAAGAACATAAGAGATACGTTATATCAAGCGAAAAACAAAAAAAAGGCTGATTGACGGTAGAAATCAGAAATACTTGAAACACCACGTGAGTTGAATTAGAGACCGAACGCCTAGAGTTTTTACTAGCCGCACGAATGTTCAAATCAGGAGTCGTCGATGACAGGTCTTACCGAAGGAGCCACACCAACACACGAAAAAACCTTCTTCTTTGCTTTGCTTATTTCTCTCACGAAAACTATTAACACCATAATGGGCTTCTTTGGTTAGAATCAGATTTTTATCTGTAAGTACTTTAGCTTCTTTTACTCGTATGGTTAGCTTTCCTTGTTAACGAAAACTCTTGGAAGTGTCAAGAAAATGTATTCAAATTGGGCTAAAAAAGCGGTAAGAGATCTATTATTACACAAAGCTAAAATGATTTGACTGGCCGAATGAACAGCAAAACATCACTGCATAGATTAGTTTTTCAAAACAACTTCGCGAAAGGTTTTAGGTTCAATCGATTTAAGTCGCACAAAGAGTAGCGAAGAGTAAATTGATTTTACACGGTTTCTTAAAATCTGAGGAACTTAAAACTGCCTTAAATGCTATAGTATAGGGCGAAAAACTTAACAAAAACAACATTAACTTTGATTTCCACTGATAAGTTGATAAGTTTCATACTTACAAGTGCAAACGAGTTGTGTTTCCCAAAGAAGATTTCCTTCTATTTGACTTTTCGTCACGATATTTATAATAACATGAAGATGTGATAAATTAGATTAACGCAAAGGACAATTTTTATTGTCGTCAATATCATATGCAAAATTTCTTAGTGATTCTGGCCTCATTTTTAGCGCTTGAATTCAAGTTTGAGAGCATAGACAAGTGTACTTGTTCTCAAATTTGAATGCAATCCTTGAAAGTTAAGTGAGCCAGGAAGACTTCTAAGTTACATCGGATATTTGCATTTATCTTTATTGTCGGTACTTTACAAAATCTCTATAGTGCACGTTTCATTTTATGAGAACAACCAGGCTGAGAAAAACTAAGAATAAGCTAGTGAACGCAATCAGGCTGATTTGATCAGACAATTTTAGGAATTTAACTCATTTCATCCTTGGTTACAAAGGGATGTGCCAGTTAAAACCGTAGGCCTTCGCGCGCTTCCGTGAAGTATTCTCAAGCACGTGTTCCTTATAGCGCCTTTTAATGATTGAGCAAAAAAAAAACATCGTTTTGAAATACCAGGAAATAAGAAAAACTGAAGAACAATTTCAGGCTCGGAACTGATCGTCAAAATGTTTAAGAACAACTCAGCCTCATACGAAAGTAATCTGGTGATCATGAGAATTAAGGAAGCAAATAAAATTTGTCAAATTTTTGGCTTCTTGAACCTTTTTTTTGTTTTCTTTCAAATGTTACTGACCCTTGATCCTCTTTTGTTAACAATAAATAGTTAGTTTTTTTTATAAAAATTGCTCAGTGCGTCAGCAATTAACTTTAGATCAACTTCAGTAAAAAGTTGTTAAGAGCAAGTCTGTTAAAACCGACCAAAGTTTAAAAATTGTGGCCAATCTTCTTAATCTAGATTTTGCTCAATTTTGCTCATTGATAGACCTTAGGAAGAAAAAAATTAGAACAAGCGACACTGAAATTTTGATCAGACAACTTAAATAGCAATTTCATTTCAGCCTTGCTCACAGATTGCGATGTGAACAAAAACCGAACGCCTGTACTTTCCATCAAGTCAAACACGTTTCCTTACCGCTGTATACAAACCTTGGTCTTTTTAAAAACCGACCAAAATTTGAAAATTGTGGCCAATCTTCAAAAACTAGTTTTTGCCCATTTTTTGTTCTTTTATAGGCTTTAGGAAGAAGAGTTATGAACAAGCTAAGACTGACCATCAGGCTGAAATTTCGATCAGACAATTCTAATAGCAACTTCATTTCATCCTTGCTCAGGTTGAGGTGTGAGTAAAAACATACGCCCCTGTACTTTCCATGAGGTATTTCCAACACACGTATTCATTAGCGCCTTTTATTGCTTGAGTCGACAAACCCATCAACTGAAAATACTAAGAAATAAGAATAACTTTAGAACAATTTGAGGCCCGGAACTGATCGTCGAAAAAGTTAAGAACAACTCAGCCTCAGCCGAAAGTAACTGGAATTTTCTAAAAAAGAACCGTGCATTAACAAATACTCTAAGTCGTGAGAAGCAAGCAGATAACTACTTCAGTGCCAAATCTCTGGCTTCTTTTTTCTTCTTTCAAATGCTAATGAGCCTTGGAAATGTTTTCTTTGTTTACAATAAACAATTAGTTTTTATACCAAAAATTGCTCAGCGCGAAATCTGACAAAAAAAGGAATTAATCGACGAAATGGTTTCTTTTGTTGAAAGTAATAAAAACTCTCCGAACTGAGCGGCGAGTGACTCTTAAGTTTTTTAACTATTCGACAAACATCCCCCCCTCCCCCACCCCCAGTGCAATAAAAAGTTACACGGACGGAAAATGCGTTTTATTGCTCAAACATAGGCTAAAAATTTAACCCATAATTAGTGTTCTAAAATTTGCCTTTGAAAAACTGGGCCTAGATCTACAATCTAATGGGCCAGTAATCTAACGAACCAAATCTATCTAAAAAGCAAAAACCTCATCAGCTATTTTCAGTTACATTCTTTAGCGACTATTCTCCTATATTTGAGAGCAACGTCATTTTCTTATAGTAAACTAAAATTGGTAGTGATAAAAGCTTAGCACGCGCTTTTGACTTTCATCCCCGCGCTTGGCGCCATAGCAAGGATTCGAGCATGATTTGAAGAGTGTGACGAGACTTCCAAAGGGTACACATGCAAACTCACACAAAAGAACGTCCTCAAGGCTCACTGCTCTCGAACAGTCACACGGAAGTCGAGGAAGCAAGGACTCTGCGAATTAATTGGCCTGTCTTTTTTTTATATTGTTACATTTCCTTACTTTTTTCTGGATCCTTTTCGACTGCGTTCGATACTTACGCATGCGGTTCTATAATTTATTAGGGAGATTTAGCATCGCGTATACGCGAGACGCGAACGTGAAATGTGATCCCATCAGCAACATTTTCCCGCGTCTGACTTTTCACCTTTGCTGTACGTACGCCAAGTTAAGGGTTTTACGTGAGATTTTTTTATCTTTTTTCAAGCATACACATAGAAATAGGATTTAAGTCGTAAAAAAGTTAAAGGGATGTTATGCTTAGTGTTCAGTTGGCTAGATTGAAGAAACATCACAAGAAATTGTTCAGCCTAGTGCCAAGTGGCAATTCTCATCAACGGGAGTCAAACAATTTTTAATTTTGATATACAAACAGTAAAAATCTCTTTTCTTTGTTAGTATGTAATTTCGTAATAAGAATTTAATTGCTTTTAATTTGGTTGACACTAGTTTCTAGTTTAATTCGAGTCACTGGCGTGTTTTTGCTTGAAGCTCACGTCAACGTGAAGCTAAAACCAAGAAAACAAGACATACGTGGTGCTAAATCTCACCTCTCGCCTTTTGGCTCGGATCGGCTTATTAGCAAGAAAGATCAAGATGCCTGTGAGTGTTTATGACCTCAGCTTGTTAGGGCGTGTTCTCACGATGTTGCTTATTGCAACTGAATAACTTTCACCGCAATTATAACTAGCATGAACACGGCTTGGCTGCACTTTGTTCTTCTTACATGGAAATAAAACGCGTGCAAACTCTTTGCGCAAGAATTTGTTTGTCAGGAAATAAATCCAGGGGTTGATACAACAATTGCACATGCTTAGAACAACAGTAGAAAAGTGCAGCGGTGAGACATAGTCATAGGTTTTTATCGAGACAGCAAGGATGTAGGACAGCTGGTTGGGAATAAAGCAGATTCCAAGACACCAGGCAATGAACTTGCTCATGCGCAGTAGCTTGATATCAAGGTGCCTGTGAGTGTTTATGATTTCTTCCGGGCACGCCCTTATGTCGCTGTTCTTTTGCAACTGGATAATTGTCACTGCAATGAAAACCAGCGGCAGAAATACAGTGATACTTCCGCTTGTGATGACAAAGGATACCTCAACTGCTTTCGGTTTTAACAAGGAGTTAGAGAAGCATACATCTTTTCCCTCGTAGATCCCGTGGTGTTTTTCTAAAGTTTTATGAAGGAGTGCGAGGAAGCAGAAACCATTTATGATAAGGATGTAGAATGAAACTCTCTTTGGGGTAAACACAAATTTGTAGGTTGTTGGTCGCGCAATTGCAAACCAACGTTCTATAGCCATTACGGCTACGATTGCAATAGAAAACCTTGCCAGATACCACAAAACAAAATCAGACGAGATTATCATGCAAAACAGCTTCCCTGCCATACCACTAGGAACAGAGACGTTTTCATCTCCAAGGGAATAATTTGGCGATGTTGCCAGGAAGATTCCTAGAAAAGAAGACAAACATCAACAAATAGAGGGAGAGTTCAGTGCTATTGTTTCAAGATTTTTGCTGCTTTTCTGTCATGCAAAAAACTTCCAATTTATTGTAATTTAACAATCTTATAGGTATGGCTATGTTGCGAGGAAGATTTCTAGAAAAGAAGACAAGCATCAATAAATAGAGAGTGAGTTCAGTGCTATTGTTTCAAGATTTTTGCTGCTGATCTGTCATGCATAAAACTTCCAATTTCTTGCAACTTAATAATGTTATAGGTATGGTAAGTTTTAAAATAAAAACCCATATCCAGTTTTAACTTTTTTTCTAGTTTTTAGTAACTGACCGTTTTACGCAACAAAGACAAAGACACAAACAAATCTAGAGTATCTCTACTCAGTTAATCTAACACTATTTTGTTACGCCTTACCCTTCCTATATATCGAACTCCTCTACGAACCCCTGTTTTCTGGTTTTAGTAGTTTGCTACAACGAATGCCTAACACTTAATTAGCAAAGATTCAGATAATCAAGTTTGAACTAACTACCAGACTGTCCAATCTGTAGAGGGCATTGAACCGGGCTAAAATTTTGTGAGTGAGAGACACTGTTTTTCAAAACTTTGAAGACACCTTTTTCTAGGGGAGACTCGGGGCCTGGGGGGGGGGGGGGGGGGGGGGGGGGGGGGGGGGGGGGGGGGGGGGGGGGGGGGG
>JAOBAT010129987.1:0-12495 GCA_026413305.1 Hydrozoanthus tunicans
ATGAGGGTAGGTCATTTTTTGAACTTGTGCCACATTTTTTCATTCTCACCCAGTCGTTACAGAGAGTCGCTCTTAAGGACTTAACTGAAACAGTTGTTAACAGTGAATTTGCGGCACATGCCACATTTTTAATAACTCATTAGGTATTACTTAATAAAAGCACTTATTAAATATAACAATAAGGAAAACTCATTTTTTTATTTTTTTAATTTTTTTATTTGTTTCTAAATGCATGTTTCCAAACATCTGGATATGGTAAACATTAGCACCAGATGGTGAATCATTTCTAAGCAGAATGACACTTTGAGTTTTTGTATAATTTTCCCAGCATACTAAATCAATTATTTTGATGATCAGAAATTGTCATATAAACCAATAACAATCGATGCAAACTGGTTAATTGCCATGGATTGATATCTGATTATCAATGGAGTATCACACAGAAAGTCCCTAAATATATCATTGACTGGCATCGATTTCCAGGGAATCTTCCATGGCTCAGAATAAACATGTTCTTTTTTGGAAATCTTTCAATGAATATCACAATATTTTCAGTCATCCATTGGTGATCAATTAGTCAATATCAATCAATTAATTAGCTTCAATTGACATCAATTGGTCACTGATTTAGCAAACTGGGATGTTCAGGAATTGCTGAATATTCATAAAATATTTACTAAATTTTCAGGATATTTTTAAGCAGTTGGGCAGTTAGCATGAGCTTGACTCTTAATGGCAACCCTAAATAACTATAAGACTTCCTGGGTATGAATAGGAACCATACAATTAAGGAGTATACATAGTTTTCCCTTGATTTACATTAATAACTTATCTTTGCATTTTTTGTCTTAAAAACAACTGACTCATTCTTATTTTATAGTAATTCAGTAAATAACAGAAGGGGTAGTATTTAAGACGATATGAACCTTAACCAACAAGTAACTTTCTATTCTTTACAAAAAACTTAACCAACTTCTATAATAAGGACACTTTCATTGCTAGTTAAACTAACTAGATTTATATAACATTGCTAGAAACAATGTAAACAAACAATGAAAGAATACACACTGCCACAGGAAGCAAGCAAAAAATATATTTGTACAAATACCTTGCCAAAATACCATGTGTTGACCCCTTTAAGAACTTGAACCAGTTCCTCGTCACTGGATTCCTTTAAACGCTGGATAAGCTGTTGACATTCTGGGGCCTGAATAAAAAGTACAGTGAATCAAAATGCCGTTAAATAAATTTTTAACCCTGAAAAGAAAGCACCTGAGCGTCTTCCCAAAATTGCGTAGTGACCAAACGCACTAGTCGAAATGGGAAAAAGGAAAAACTCAACGGTACCAACTCAGCATACCAGTTCCGATTGGCTCTTCCTCACTTTGCTACGATCGATCTTCATTCTTCTCTGCTGGCCCTTTTGTTGCACGTCCAAACTAAACTATTTTTCTCCAGTCATTTTATAAACTCTTGCACGATCCGTCCCACTAGAGACGGGTAGAGAAGACACATAAAACTCTTCGGAACCTCTTAAACTAAACTTATAATTGGCAACAGCTTTCTACAGTTTTCACAAGATATCGTCCAAACAAAATGACGAGGAAAGTTTCTTAGAGTGCTTCTCAGAATAACAGCCAATAAGGTAATACACTCTCACAATATGCAAGTCATTTTTTGGATCTCGTAATGATTCATTGATGTTCAATATGGCCGCCAATCTATAGGCGGCAGCGTGCAACTGGGCTCACTTGAAAACGAGGCTTTGACCCCAGAATGCCTTGCAACTCTAAAAAACAAATCGCTTTCCAAAAGTACAAAAAAAATAATTATTTAAAATGCATGATTGTGCATTTCTTAATCGAACTTTTTGCTAGATTTGAATGAAATATAACACTCGACCCTCCTTTTTAAAGTACCAAATCACTTCATACATTAACCCTCGGTTTTGTGTGATTTTTAAAATCACTCTGACCCTACTTGACCGCCCTGTGGCCTGTGTAACTGCGTTGAATATATTATATAGGCCACTGTAGGTAGCTTACCACGAATGTACAAAAGCAAGAAATGAACCGAAAACAACAAAAAGCAATCGCATTACCTCAAAAATTATTTGATGAATCTGACCGGATTTCTTTGAAGAATTTTTGTGTTTTTCTTGATTTTTTTAGTTTATTAAAAACGGTTGCTTTTATAAGCAATTCACTTTTGTTGTACTTGTAGTTTTCCCGGATATTTTTTCTTTGCTTTGTTCCAAAAGAGCATTTCTTTGTATCCTAAAGCCATGGTTTCAGTTGTTTTTTTCCAAATTTTATTTAAAACTGCTGTTTTGTCTTTACTTTGCTTTTGTTCAACGGCCCGTCCATTTTAGCCTCGTTTTGGCCACAAACTCTAGAAAGCGCGGGAAAATTCATCACGTGAGACAGTTGATCAGCCGGTGAAGAAAGCATGGCGGTGAGTTTTTAAATCTAGGTTATTACTACACTCCAAGCTTGTTCATCCATTTTGTTTAGTTTTTCATATTTAAATTTCTTTCAGGGGTAAAGGCAGTACAGTAAGTTTTCTTTACATACATAGTTCGAAACCAGCAGAAATTTTGGTTTTGTTTTGGTTCGATCGCTTTCGTTTGATTTTATGGATGTATCTTATGGATGTATCCTGTTTTTTTTTAAAAGTTTTTTCTCTGTGCATCGACTTTCTGTCTGATGGCATAAATTAGAAGCGAATTCACTGTTTTAGTTCTAGTGGTTACGCCTGAGTGTGAGACTTTTTATTGCAACCGTTACCAGCGTTTAGATTTTCTCGTGTGTTGCGTGGGCCGCTGCATGCTGCAGACTTGCTGCAGCATGCATTGCACTTTACAAAGCACATCCTACGCGCGTCGTAATTGTTGTTATTTACTGTTTCCAGTTGGAATGTTGCTTTCGTTGTGCCTTTGTGAAACGACCCTGTCAAATAGTTTCCTTGCTCGCCACGTTTCTGAAATTATCCTGCTGCTCTAGAGGATTAATTGAAGATTCATTTGCTGTCTCTGCTGCGAGTGATCATGCATGGTCATGTTTGTGTCTGGTTATCCTTTCTTCTAATTCTTTCGTTTATGTTTTGCACAAATCATTTAAATTCAGTCTTCAGTGCAGATTACAAAATTAAGTTGGGCAGATTTCAGGGGCACGTACATACAAATCCCCTCGATCCATTCTGATTCATGTATGTTTACAGTATGTTCTTTGAGCCTGAAATATCTACTAGTGTTCAACTTACCCATTCTAATTAAGGAACTGTGTTGGAACGTCACTACTGCCAGATTTTAAAACGAAGAGAGTAACGAAAACTTAAGATTACTCAGATACAGACAGATTTTTTAACTTTTAGCAGGATTGGTTAGAGTTAGTCTTTTTTCTTGGTTTGTAGTTTTTTAAACCATCCAAAAGTTAACCCCAAAGTTTTTTCTTGGTTTGTATCTTATCCACCTTATTAGGAATCAAGTAGTGTTGGAGCCCCAAGCAGCCCTCCTCGAACAGATGGGTTGACATCAAGCCCTGGGCGAGATTTGCCGCCCTTTGAGGATGAGACAGATGCAGTCCTTGGTAATGAGGGTGGGGGAGAGGAGGAGGAGGATGGAGAAGAACTGTTTGGTGATCGGTTGGAGGAGTGAGTATCATCACATGTTTTTTAGCAGTGAGATGACTTTTGTCGTGATAATTATACTGTATGCTCATTATACATGATTATTCTATAGTGATTATCGAGCAATTCCTGCCCTTGATGTTTATGACCCTGCTGGGCTAGACGAGGATGACTATGATGTCTTAGATCCGGAGGCAAGGCATGAGGCAGAGAGGGCAATGCGAAAGAGGGACCGTGAGGAGGCAGCAACAACAGGAAGGCTTCGGAGAGGCCTGTTATACGGTGAGATACGTTTCTCTGAACACAAACAAGCAAAAACAATACACTCTTTCATGTTCAAGGTATTGTTGATGAAAATAGGCTGGCAGTGTGTATGCTCAGCCTTAATCTCAAACTGAAGTAAATTTCTCACAAATTCCAGCAAGAGAAGGTGTTAATCAAAACTCTTGTTTCATTTTAAAAATTACTTTCTTAATGATAATCTATTTTTAGCAGTTCTACCTTGAACACAGTAATAGTATATTGTTCCCAATCAGGGCATTTTTGGACTTCTTTACAAAGTAAAACATAGACGTAAGAGTCTGTCTACATAAGAACAGATGTCTTGTCAACTTTGCTAACCAAGAAGTGGTGTCTATTAAGTATGTAGCAGTGTCTGTTAAGGTCAAATCTCAACACTGTATGGACTTATTAAAAAGGGCTCACATAATTATGGTCTGCATAGCTGAAAATGAATAATGTATTTTATAGTTAATAGATATAAATAAATATAAATGCTGCTGGGGTGTTAAAGTAGTTTTTCTTGGAGTGTTTAAAATAGGCTGTTAAGAAACTTTTAATTTTTGCAAGCTTTTAAATGTTGTTAGCATTCATTGTTAACAAATCATTTTGTGTCAACAATTATAATGACAAAAAAATTATTAATGATGTTTTAATATAAATAAATCCATTATATTAATTGTTTTGTTGGTATTTTACCTGTTAGATGAAACTGATGAAGAAGAAGAAGCCAGACCGTCTCGACGCCGGCGAATTGCTGAAAGAGCTGCTGATGGCGAAGAGCAGGATGAGGAGGAGGTAACTTGTGCCTTTTTGTACCTTTTTCTCAACTTAACAAAATTTTAAATATTATATAAGAGTTTCATTTTTTAATTCTTTGGTCAGTGTTAGTATTTAAGAATGTTGTTTTGTGCAGTTTTGTTGAAAGATATAAAACTTTTCACTTGATCATTATGTGAAATTGGTGTAATGTATATTGACATTTTTAAAAATATCTTTCCACCAGTTGATTGAGAGTATTGAAAATCTGGAAGACATGAAGGGTCATTCTGTCAGGGAGTGGGTTTCACTTCAGGCACCTCGGCTGGAGATCAAGAACAGGTTCAAACAGTTCCTGAGGACATTCATTGATGACCAGGGGAAGAGTGTATACAGAGAGAAGATCAAGCAAATGTGCGAAGGTAAAAAGTTCTACCAAATGGTTGTTCTTGTTTTAACTTGTATTTTTGTTTACCTTAACTCATTCATTAATCCATTTATCTATCCATCCACTCATCCATGTTATGTTTTACTTTGATCTTAAAGTTGGCATGTAGCTGAGAAATCTAAAACTGTAAAGTTATACATATCAAGCTTAATTATTTAAAGAATAGCTAATTTTATAAACTGATTTGTTAAAAGAATTTTTAAACTTGAAAAAATATCCCAAATTTTTGAACTCTTTAATGTGTTCTTCTTCAGGGGAATAATGACATTTAAAATTCAATCGCTAGTGCCAGTCACTTGTTTAAAGTCCCTAAGAGATTTCAAAAGTGGGACATATGCCCATGGAAATTCAGCCCTTTCATTCATACTATTCTTAGCCAAGCTGGAATGCAGAGGTTCTAAATATAGGTTTAATCTTTTGCTCTCATGGCAGAAGCACAAGTGTTCTTTGTATCTTGTTTGTTTAGCTGTGATTCTTTCAAGAGTTCTGGCGAGATGCAGCATTTCTTTGCTGTATAGGTCTTTTTGATGTGTTTGAAGTTTAAAAACTCTTTTAACAGATCAGTTTGTATATTATTATGAATACTGATTGCCCTCAACGAAGTATAATAGCTATTTTGATCACCCTAAATACATTGGTGGGCTGGTAAATCATGAGTTAGGAGTAAGGTTACAGGTTCTTATACTTCAGGTGTGAGCAAGCCAGGGCCTTGCTTTAGATATGAGACTTACTGACAGTTACCGTATACTCAATTGTCCCTCAATACCAGTGTCAATGGTTAATTGCAGCAAACAAGCAAAGTCTTGTTGTTGATTACAACATCCTAGCCAATGAGCAGCAAGTACTTGCATACTTTCTACCAGAGGCTCCTTCAGAGATGCTTCAAATATTCGACGAGGTAAGTTAAGGTTATTACAAGTTCGGCTCATATATGCCTATAGGCAGGGATCTCACTACAAAATTCCACATTAGCAGTCACAAATTATCCTAAAGCGACCATAACTTAATTTATGTACACATCATTTTTTAATTAAAGAGAAATTTTCAGCCACTACTGGCAGCTACCTTGACCAAGCAGCTGGCAGAATTCCATCAGTAAGCGGTTTTTACTGTGTGAACCCTGTATAGGCCAGTGCACACATGGTATGCATGTAGTGTCTAGACACTAGAACTAAGCATAACAAAAATATTTATAAAACCTTTTATAGTATTAATATTTATAATTTTAATGCAAAAATTGTTATGGATACTTTTCAACTTTTGTTAAAACAAAATAATCAAACATGTATGAAATTGAGAATTTTTTTGGTTGATGCTATATTTTTTTCCTCTTACAAGCTTACTGTCATTGATAATTTTAATATTTTTATTCTAATTTTTATGTGCAGGCAGCCAAAGAAGTTGTCATTGCCATGTTTCCACACTATGAAAGAATAACCAGCGAAATCCATGTGAGAATTGCTGACCTGCCTTTGATGGAAGAACTAAGATCGCTTAGGTATTCAAATTATGATAATTTAAGTTAATTTAGAGTTACAAATTAGAGGTCCTTTGAGGTGGTTCACCAACAGGCAGCCATGGCCACTATGTTGTGGAACAGCAGGTACGTTTAGTCCATAACACCACAACAGGAAGCCCAGGCAAGTCACCAAGTATATCACAGGAAGCCCACATAAATTTGAAACCTTTTTGGAGTCGATAAACAGCGAGCCAATAAACTTCCTTAGAACTTTTGTTCTAATAAAGTCTTGGTAATATTCAGGAACTAAATGTGAGTGCTACAATAAACTAAAGAATTAGTTTGGTAAAACTGGCTTAAAATTTGATAGAACACATAAATAAAATAGAACATTCCAACATAGATTATAAACACTTGAAAATAAAAAGGTGGTTGAGTATAGTTATCAGTGTCCAACAATATGGTACACTCAAAGAGTGAATTTTAAGTCCCCTAAAATGAAAGTCTCAGCAAATTACAGCTAATTCTGAAAATCTCATAATCTTTTTTGTTGTCTTAAGGTTTCAAATATTTTGATTTTTCTCCACCTCAAAGTCTTTGATTTTCTCACAAAATGGCTCATGTTTTTGGCATTTTTAAGAGAGAGACAGAGCTCGAAGACTCTTTTCCTTGAAATTTGTTTTGTTTCTCTGTATTTTAAATCTAAGTCTTACATTATTCATTACTTAATTTCAAAGTCTTGGGTTCAGATTAAATTAGAAATTTAGAAATTTTAAATTCAGATTAAAATTTTTTTAACTGGTCCTCTCAGACAGTCTCGGATTTACCATTTTATTTTTGTTATTTGTTCCAGACAACTTCATGTGAACCAGTTGATTAGAACCAGTGGTGTTGTGACCAGTAGCACTGGCATCCTGCCGCAGCTGAGTATGGTGAAGTATGACTGCCCAAAATGCTCCTTCATTCTGGGCCCATTCTTTCAAAATTCAGACCAAGAAGTGAAGCCTGGTTCTTGCCCAGAGTGTCAGTCTAGAGGACCATTTGAAATCAATGTTGAACAAGTGAGAAATCAGTCAACTCTATATTTAGCTGTTTTAGTCATTTCCTACACCATATACTTCAAGGAAGGCTTGATCAATTTAGGATTATCTAGTACTAGAGAGATGCAAGAGAGAGATGCACCCTTGCGATTCTTATGCAAGAGACATGACTTGAATGACCTTTTTTTGAATTGGGGTTAAAGCCACCCAGAAAAGTTGAAAAAAAAATTTTAACTGAAGTAATTCTTTTCCCGGAAAGACTATAATTATGTTGCAGAAAGTGTTAGAATTGCTTAACAAAGTTATAAAGAGTTAATGTATCTCCCAGCAAATGCATGAATGTTGGGCCCTTCAACTCCTAATAATACTTTCGATGTTCTATGTGTCTTCTTAAGTAGCTCATCACTATGATTTCCAGTTAAAATATGCAGGCCAGGCCTGGCATATTAACAGTTTTGATTAACCATTGGCCTATTCAGCTGCTAATTGATCTCAAAACGTAGAGTCCACTGGACCAACATGAACAGACTATTTCTTTTGGCAACTTTATCTTTATGCTATTTTGCTCAAGTTGCTGGCTCTGCCAGTGCAAGCTGGTCAAAATGGGGTCCAGGTGCCTTTGGGCCTAATGTCAAACTCAGCATGCTCTTTTTTCCTATTTTCATTCTAATTTTGTTACAAATTTTTGGTCCTCAGACTTTGTACCAAAATTTTCAAAAGATAAAAATCCAAGAAAGTCCCAGCAAGGTTGCTGCTGGTCGCCTGCCTCGCTATAAAGATGTTGTCCTCACTGCCGATCTCGTTGACAGCTGCAAACCAGGAGATGAAATTGTAAGCTGACTGTACCTACACAACTGATATATATATATTATTATATATATACTGATAGATATATATGTTGTTATGTACTATTTACTATATGACTTTTCCATCTAATTCAATTTTTCAATTTGTTTGCAACCTGATCTTCTGCAGTTTTTTGGACTAAATGAAACTGAATAGTATTAATGTCTTGTTTTAGTATACGTCTTCTGTTTAATGGATACCCTTGTGCTATTTTGATGCAGGAGTTGACAGGCATCTACAAGATCAACTATGACAACTCTCTGAACAGAGCTAATGGGTTTCCAGTATTTGCAACTGTTATTGAAGCTAACTATATCACTAAACAAGATGACAAGCTGGCTGTAACAAGTTTGACTGATGAAGATGTTAAGGCAATTATATCCCTGTCTAAGGATGAACGGATAGGAGAGAAGGTATGTAAAAATTTAAATGCCACACCCATTAGATATAATATGACATTTTAATTAATTTCCATTACATAAACATGTCTCTAGCATAGCCAACAAGAAAATGTTGGACTTTTTGGGGAGTTGAAATTTTGGCCAACTATTGATTTTTTGGGTATAAGATGATGGAAGATTGCCTATGGATTTTGGGGGTCATGAAAAATAGGCAAGGATATCTTGGATATAAAACATCAACCTCTGTTGCCCGACACCCCACTAAATTAATTTGAATATGTGAAGGTCCCCCCTGGGGATGCCTGTTTCCCCCTGATAGTTTACATGAAACAGACGCTGATCTTGGTGCTTTTGTTTCAGGTCATTGCCAGTATTGCGCCTTCCATATATGGACATGAAGACATCAAAAGAGCAATTGCATTATCTTTATTTGGGGGCGTTGCCAAAGACCCAGGTGCGACAACCACTTTCATTAGTCTGTAAACCATTCAGAAATCATTCATCATAAGAAATGAGTGCATAGACGATACAAAACTTGATTTGGGTGACCTTGTGCAAAAGTTTCCAATAATAAAGTTCAACTTTTTTAAGGACTCTGACATTAATTTGGTACAAAAAACCTGGAAGTTTTAACCTTTTTTCTACTGAAAGCTTGGGACCAACACAGACTTCTACTTAAGAGATCCATGCCGTGAGTGCCTTGTTGACTGCTCTTTCAAGACTCCTCGAGTCAAGAATGTATTTGATAAAATATGGGTTCTTTATGCTGTAGATTTTTTAAATAAATATTGTTTTCAAAATTGCTGAAAAACACATTTTTTACAGGTGGCAAACACAAGCTGAGGGGGGACATCAATGTGTTGCTGTGTGGTGACCCAGGTACAGCCAAATCACAGTTTTTGAAATATGCAGAAAAAGCAGCGCAGCGGGCAGTGTTTACAACAGGTCAGGGAGCTTCGGCTGTTGGTCTAACAGCGTACGTCCAGAGACACCCAGTAACAAAGGAGTGGACACTAGAGGCTGGAGCTCTTGTACTTGCAGATAGAGGAACATGTTTAATTGACGAGTTTGACAAAGTATGTTTTAGAAAAGATAGACAAAGATTCACTGTAAAAAGAGTTTTGCACAACCATTTAAGTTTGTAAAAGTTTGAGTTTCATCAGATATGAAACAGCTACAATTTTGTAGTTATTATGCTTGCATTTGACATGACTAAAGCCATAAATTGCATACCAATAGTCCAGGTTTGAAATTATACAGTCCATTCAAACCTTTTTTTTATTAAAGTGTTATAACAAAAGTGCTATGAATTAATGTTTAGATGAATGACGCAGACAGAACAAGTATTCATGAAGCAATGGAACAGCAGAGTATCTCGATATCCAAAGCTGGCATTGTTACATCTTTGCAGGTAAATTATGTTCTCAGTACTAAGTGTTTTCTGAAGAGTGCATCTCATTCTGCTATTGAATCAATTTTGTTGTTGTTGATTGTTTAGCAACTTTTCCTCATTTTTCATTTTTAATTTGTATAATTCAAAGAAAATGATGTTTCTCTAAAATAGTGACAATTTTAAACATTTCGTTAGGATATAAAACTGTATCCCAGATATACAAGTTTAAAGTTTTTTGTTGATTACTAATTGCAGGCCAGATGTTCTATACTTGCAGCTTCTAACCCCATTGGTGGCAGATATGATACAACCAGAACATTTGCAGAAAATGTAAGTATACCAAAACTAGTCCTGAAGTTGAAATAAGCTCTCATCTAAAATAAGTTTGAACAAAAGGGTAAATTATTAGTCCTGCAAAACTTTTTAAAATTCTCATTCAATCTCTTCTAGGTGGATTTGACAGAACCAATTCTGTCTCGATTTGACATTCTCTGTGTTGTTAGGGACACAGTTGACCCCATCCAGGTAAGCTGAGGTGAAACTCTCAAAATTGGCCTAAATCTTTCGAGAGAAATAATTGTGAATGCTGTTTAGAAGGTTAACTCTTTGGTGCAACTTTCTCACACAGGATGAAATGTTGGCTCGCTTTGTTGTAAACAGTCATGTACGTCATCATCCTAACACTCCTAAGGATGATGAAGAGATGCAGCAGGTGAGTTGAAATCTTATCTATATCTAAATTCCTCTTTTTTAGCCAGAGGAAAAAAGGTTTTGCTGAGAGGAAATTTACTAGGGATTGATTAATTTTCAAGATGAACTTGGGGGGGGGAGGAAAAATTCTCCTGAGGAAAATATATTGAGACTATCTGAATAATTTGTCACCATGATATATGAATTAAAAGATTGATTGAATGACCTTGTTATCTATTGACCTTGTAACATACTATTTGTTCCAGACCCTTTTTGTGTCTATAAAACCTTTGTAGATGCTCAATCACATATCAGAAAGCTCATTGGGTGTAAGCATCTTTTACAGTTTTTCTTTACCAGTTGATCCCGACCTTTTTCCAAAGTCTTCGAATTCACCACTAATAGAATCTGAACCAGCTGGAGACCAGTGTGAGAGGTCAGGCAAAGGCAACAGTTTTTAAAAAGGAAGTTGCATGTGAACTATCAAATGTTTAGTTTGATGATGTTCTGTGAGATTAATTTGTCATTCAAGCAAAGTGCAAATCCCACTTTGCAAAGTCATCCCCATTCAGTTTTTGCAAATCATGTTTGAACTAGTCTATAGACAACTAGTTGAGATAAAGACAGGTTATCACTAGTTTTTACTTTACTCAGAATTTACTCTAACTTAACTGCAAATACTTTTTCAGGACAATGAGGCACCAAATGAAGACATCATTCCCCAGGACCTCCTCAAGAAGTACATCATTTATGCAAAGGAAAAAGTCTCACCAAAGTTACACAACATGGATCAAGATAAAGTAGCAAAAATGTTTGCTGATCTCCGAAGAGAGTCAATGGTAAATTATATTAAATTTGTCATTTCATTACAAGATTTTATAAAGCTTTTATAGTTTACCAGTTCTAATCTTCCAGCATCTAGTTTTAATATAATCTCAAATCTTTTTTATTTATAACTTTAGTTAAGCTATGTTAAAGTTAGATAATACAGTTTTAGAAAAAAATATATAGAAACATCATTCTGTCATGATGCAGTCATCTTGAAGTTTCCTTTAAGTTTGGTTTTGTGAAATCAAAATAAACAGAGAAATGTTTTAAAAACAGCATTCCATTTTGAATTGTTGTAGTCAACTGGCAGTATTCCTATAACTGTGCGACATATTGAGTCAATGATCCGTATGGCTGAGGCTCATGCCAAGATGCACATGAGAGAGTATGTGATGGAAGATGATGTGAATATGGCAATACGAGTCATGCTGGAAAGCTTTATTGATACCCAGAAATACTCTGTGATGCGGAACATGCGAAAGGTAAAGCAGTGGGGCTGTAGCTTACTTCAAGTCTGATTGAATATTTGAAAAAGACCTTTAACTGATCATAACAGTCGTAACCATAACTATCATTCTTATTACCATTACCACTCATTGTCATCACCAAAATCATCATCACCATAACTATCATTCTTATTACCATTATCACTCATTGTCATCACCAAAATCATCATCACCATAACTATCATTCTTATTACCATTACCACTCATTGTCATCACCAA